>DWTF01000150.1:0-15048 GCA_018250225.1 Udranomia kikkawai
TGTTATATTCTAGTTATCCTACATAAAACCATAATTTATTATTAACTAAAACTTTTTATATCGTTTAATACAATTGCATATAGATTATACATAAAGTTCATTACAGATATGTAGTTTCCTAAAAACGCTTAGAAAGAATCGATAGTCAACACAAAAGCTAATAACGTGTACGGTAGAGTCACATAGAGACCATTATAGTCGGAACCATGCATATATGGGTAGATAATTGCCGCGATTGCAGTCTACGAGGTAAATGAGGGAATTGCGAAACAAAGCTGGGCTCTGGGTTGTCCTATGTCTGAAGTTTATCGATTAGATTGAAAGTAGAAGGAAATGTAGCGATGGTATGAATAGGGTATTGGACTTATGATTACGATCGGTTCAAATCCCACTCATTGCAATTTGTTTCATTCATTCTTATGACGTGAGTCTGGTTCTAATAAGCATATTAGTGAATACGGTGTTGGGATTATGATTACGATCGGTTTGAATCCCACTCAATGCAATTTGGTTCATTCATTCATTTCTATGACGTGAACCTGGTTCTAAGAAGCTATTGAATGAATACGGCATTTGACTTTTGATTATGATCGGTTCAAATCCCACTCAATGTAATTGCATTGTTATGACATGAATCTAGTTCTTTAACAAGCTTATTTGAATGAGTTGGGTGTTTGATTTATAACTACGATCGGTTCGAATCCCATCGATTGCAATTTGATTCATTCTTTCGTTTTTCTGACGTAAATCTGATTCTTACACAAACTTTGGATTTTTGTGCTTAATTTTCAATTTGATTAATTAAAAAGAAATTATTATTATCGTCCATTTTTAGATATATTTTGATTTTTAGATAAAAATCATTATGTTAATAAAAATGAAGCGAAAGTAATTTTCTTTGTATGAAGGTCAAACTTTGGCTCGTTCATAATCGCCGACGTGTATCGATCGTATCGGGGGTATGCATATTTTATAAGGGAGAAGTGGAATGGACATACGAGTATATAATTGTTGGCTGACATTTTCCTTAACCTGGTATCTCCATTTAAAGAAAATGGGCAAAGGGTCTTTTACATCCCTGAATCGATTTTGATAAAACTTTGTACACATGGGAAAGTATTTTGATAAATTTTCAAGACATAAAATCTATATGTATTAGTATTTATTCTTCTTTTTTTCTTTCCCTTTTATTTATTTCATTAACCATACAATACGATTAGGTATAAGCTAAATATGAAGACTGATCTGTCACATCTAATTTAGTCTTTAAACGATTGCTCATGCATTTATCGCACGGTCATGACCCTCAGTAATTAAAACACCAGCTCAATCTATGTTATTATGAAGTAGGTTATAGTTTATCTACCTCTACAAAGTGCACCTAACCTTGCCGTTTCCCAACCGTTGATCTTTCAAACAATGGAGCTTCAAATGCCACGATGGTTAATGTACCTCCGTCTTAGATAAGATTTAAAAGGTTTACTTTTATATGTAAAAGGAATGCATTAATAATTATCTCCCTAAGCAACTCACAGACTTGAAGTGTTATGTACTCAGACTATAAGTAACACTTTTATTAATCATTAAACGCCTCTGAGTGCAACCGTAAGTCACTCAAGTAATATTTGTTCTGAAGATACTTCTTAACATAGTTTTGTCTAAACGTTATTACGTTAACTTAACAGAATTAAACCGACCGTTAAATTAGTACAATTAGTTAAGAGGAAGCTGCACATAAACGCCAATTATAAATATGCAACAGATTATAAAGAGCACTTATTCATTAGTTGATTTTTATTTTTTAAAGGCGCGTAGTACACAGATACTAAATAGTAATTATGTCATAATGTAGAGTAGTAATTATGTTATATAGAGTAATCATAACATAATAAAATGTGATGTAGATATAATATAAAATTGTGTATCTACAATATTATAAGAATAAACAAAACATTTTTAATGATCATCAGAGTACGGCATGAAACGCGAGACTGTTTTATCTGATATAATTGCATGTTTCCTGCAGTGATCCACCTATTAATTTTATTAGTCTGTTTTAATTGCTCAATCTACGTCTCCGTTATTATGAACGTACACAAATGATTCATTACTTGTATCTGAATACATTATTTGTATCTGAATTCTTAACGTTATGATTGAAAAGTCTATATTTTTTGTCTTTCAGTTTTTTTTTCTCAATTTTATTGTTATTTATTTCTGGTAACTAGGACCACTGAAAAATTTGTTATTATATTAAATAAACATACATTTTCAGATATTATTGACGATAAAGTATTTCAATGTTTTCTTGTGTTTAGAATAAAATCTTAATAATGTATTAGGTACCAGTTACGTTATACGTTCTTCACTAGAACTTCAATAGAATTTAATTAAAACATGAGATCATTTCTGTATCTTATACATGAGTAACTAATTGCTAGTAAATAACGACGTGATTGCCAATCAAAGATAAGAGGAACCAGTTTAATAACAACATTCAAATAACTATTTACAAAAATATGACTGAGCCTAGTCGAAAATAGTTTACAGTCTATTTGGTAATTCTAATGAATTGTCATAAAAACTGTCCTGAGACGTTCTACAAAAGGTAATAATCAATATGGATCCCAAATCATAGCATATTATGCATATAGATTATAGAGGATACCCTAGAAACGGAAATAACCTAATACTACTGTGTTAAACCACGTACAAAGATGACCATGCCCCAATTGTGGTATCCAGGCCACTTTTTGTTGGAAAAGGTTAGAGACACATCACAAAAGCCGTGAAAGCCGTAACTAGAGATCCACCGGCGGAGATGTACTCGACTGTGACACTAGATTCATGTGCGGCCAACGTGACTGCAGCTACGTTACGACATATTGTTGTCAGGTATCCACAATACATGCGCTATACCTGTTCATCGGATTGAGCAATTTTCTATTTTACGTGCTATTATCTACGTTACGTTATTTTGTTCATTTAGCAACTGGGTGTCACTATTTTGTTTAAGTACCCTATTGAATCGATCTGTTCTTTTTTTGAATGCCAGTGAGATTAAAGCGTACCGTACGAAATATGTATATAATAATACGAAATATATCATAATAGATAAACAAAGTTAGGCAACACAGTTGGAAATTGTATGAACAAATTCAATGACGCTCCCTAACTTAGCAATCGTTGAACTTTGGCAGACTTAATTAAATCCCTTACGACTTAATTTTACATTTTTGGTCGTTTTTACATTTTGTTCGGTCCTTTTGCTCGTTTTTACTTTATGCTCGGTTTATTCCAACTAATCCAGTCCGAATTAGAACAAGCAGCACACGTAAGCATTTCCTGTAGTTCCTGCGTCGACTTTCTATTTCAGTTGATGACACAGGCTTGGGCCGGGCAGGACTTGGGCTACATTTGAAATTCCTTTCCACCCGTTACTTCTCCATTTATTTCATTAGTATGTTAATCGTTCCCCTTTGTTACAAGACTCTTGCACGTGACTTGATTGGCGTGAACCCGATAAGAGACCTAGGCAGCCTAAACATTCGTAACACGTCTTGCAACTAAGTTTGACATGTAGATAGCCAAATATATTTTTATTGCGACTAGAATTGTTTCCCAGGAAATACAAGGACTACCAAGTTCGTTTTATGACTGAATAGTGATTTATGTAAACACAAAGTATAATTTTGTTTATTTAGAACCTAATAAAGTTGTATAGTGAGAAAATAATTGTTTCTCGGAAATTCCAACGTAATTACTGTGTGTGAAAACGAACAATTTATTTGACTGAAATTTACAGTGAAATAAAATAAATATCGAGCATACCCAGCAAACCATCCTCACACCGTCAAATATTTAAAAATATCTTCAAACATTATTAATCTTTACTGCAAACTGTAATAAATATTTGCATTTAGGCGTGAGCTCAAAGTTAATATAACCACAAACATTTTTTTCAATTAACGCGATGAAAAAAATTCATACAACTTTCAAAATATATTTTGTTCTATTGTATTATATAACGGTCAGATGGTAAAGACCTTGATTTCCATCGGCGACATACAAATTAGCTATTTACGGACATGATGCTATATTTACTTTTACACTTAAATGTTTGTTGATCTTTTCACATACGATTCATGATAACCATGAATCTAGATTTCGTGATTTATTACTATCACGATTCTCCCGGCTCTTTCTCAGAAATGTATTATACGAGCAAGTATTGTATGTTAATTTGACAATGGGAGCGTATGTGTAAGTATGTACATTTCGCGAGACATGACCAACTTTTCAATATGGTATTCTTATATGAATTAAAAATGCAAACTTATTCGGCGCATACAATCGTTTCACACGAGCCGAGTCAAATCGAAGCAGGTAAATTGCCAAAAGTTATTTTTAAGATCCAAATCGCAGGATCTTCGAAAACGTGCCTCTATCTTAATACCTTGATATTATCGTTGATTAAAAGTTGATGGTTGCGATAAAACGAACCCAAAGCTGATAAACATGGTACAAGTACAATGCGTGTAATATTTTTATGTTTATTTTTACTATCTCTAAACAATTTGCTACTGAGTGTTGGTAAAGGGAAGAAAAATACTTTATCATGTTCTCAATACTTACTAACAAATGTGTAAACTAGGAGATTAGGACTTTCAATTTAGAATAAGTTATGAGCGAGTGTGGGCAGCGACCTCTATGACAAGAGAGGGCACTGCATCCTCCTTCGCTACTTCTTACATAAAACCTGATGGGCTAATCTCAATCAACTTCATTGCATTTAAACGAGTGTTTTAGTGAGTGATAGCATCTCTGGCAAACGCTAACGAGAGTAATAAGCAAAGTGGCGGGCTGAGTACTCCCACTCTCGGTCACTCAATTGAAATATACTAGCCACTAAATTGACCTTAGCATTGTCTTAGTCGCGTATCATTCATTAGACGCAGCTTAAGCGTTCCACTCATTGAGCCCCTTGAAGATTTGCGATTTCTTGTCGAGTTTCAGTAGTTTAGTTTAGTTCTAGTTTGTTGGCTTGTAGAGCCGCTCCTTGAAGATTTGCGATTTCTTGTCGAGTTTCAGTAGTTTAGTTTGTTGGCTAGTAGAGCAGCTCCTTGAAGATTTGCGATTTCTTGTCGAGTGTCAGTAGTTTAGTTTAGTTTTAGTTTGTTGGCTTGGAGAGCCGCTTTAAACACTTCGATCCTTTTAGTTGTTGTTAATAAAAAATACTTTAACTTAAGCTTTATTATACACAATCAGTAATTCTATTCGCCAATTACTTTTTTGATTCTGCTATGATTTCTTATGTAACAAGAGTTGATATGTTATATAGCTCTCAACTAATTTTAAACGAGTTGTTTATGATCAATTGACCTTGATTAAAATAAATCAAAGGATGCTTTGATTAAACAATATTCGCTTGTCTATTCTTTCTAGTTTCTAGACATTGATTTAGTTTTAGTTTCTAATCGGAATAACAAAAATCCAGGCCAATCTGATATTAGCTCACTTAAAAATCATTACTTAGACCGACTGAACTAGTATACTGTATTAAACAAGTCGATATGCTCAGTAGGATAAAACTATCCGTTAGAATAAAGTTGGTATACCTCACTTATCGTTTGGGAGCGAAGTAAAAAGCGTTCATTGTAAGTCAAATCGGCACGCCAATTAGAAAGATACGTGATGTGAAGTGGTGCAGGCGACCTCAGGCGGTTATTCGCGGCGGTGATCTCATCGCTCCGAACCCACGTCCTCGCTAAAACTCGTTTGTTGGTTGTTTACTCGCCGATTGTAAGAACTTAACTCCGAGCTCAGGACGCTCGTGCTGTACGTCTTACGTCACCCGCGGCGTCCTAGCGATCAGCGCGCTGATTTCTGCTTCCGATTACAACACAAAGACTTCACAGACAGGATTAGCGGCTGGCTATACTGTGTGATGAAGAAATTCTTTATTATGATCTTGAATAATTATGCCTTGTCCTTTTGGTCAGATGATTGTAATTGGTATCTGTTTCCAGAAGTTACCGACTTTGATGTAGAAATTTCTTTTGTTCGGTGTTTTTAAGAAAATTACAACATAAGATGCTATTTCTGTCAGAAAAAGAATTAAGAAAGCAACCGTAATCTTGTCGTATTGACTTATCAGACTTTATTGAGATAATGAAATTTATTACTGAGATAATACGCTGATAATTTTTGGCAAACAAATGCACCTCACGTTGAGGATTGTAATATAAGCATTTCTGCGAAATGGTATGCAAAAGAATGTGTTTAAGATACCTACTCGACATACTCATATCAAAAAGTCGGGATAAAAACTATCGGCCCCAATGGCTTAACATGGAAAGTTGTTGGTGATGTTGGGACAAACATGGCCTGACAACCGGCCACACCATAAATTTCGGTACATCCAATAAAGGCAGCCTTATTCAATGCAATTTAACTAACTGCCGATTCTGATTTTATCTACTGTGCGACGAGATTGTAATATGAAAGTTATTTCTTATGTAAAGTCATAAACCGACTGCGGCAGTTAAATTTGCATGTAATATTCATTGTGATGACATATTTTGACGTGACGTTAAACTTAAGTCTCATCTCACGAATCGATCGTTGTCTTTACAAGCAATATTTTTGATCAAATTAATTTTTTGTACACTTAATACATTATTTCAACATATCACAAAATAATGGGAATACAATGAACAAGCAGGAACTACGAGAGATTAAAACAAGCTCAATCAATTAATAGGTGCTTCAAATATTGTATAAAAATCCAAAGGTATATTAGACATATAAAGAAAAGCTATACATAATTTATATTTAGTACCTACAACTACTGTGTTACTTAAGTTTATACAAGCATAAGTTTCAACCACTTAACCAGAGAATATTGTAACAACAAAAATTTTGCAATGACTGAAGACATAACCACAATCTGTAATGGCAGTTGTTATTTATAGACAACATATCCGATATTAAGTCAGCTGCAATACCACAAGCAGATTAAATTTACATTCTAGAATATCTTTCATTACTTTCGGAGACAATAACGATACACTCCTTTCAAGTAATCCTACTGTTGTGTTTTTATTGCATAACTCTAGGTTATATTATTCTTAGCTCGCCTTCGTGCGTTTTTATCCAATTGAATATTTGCACCAGAAACTATGAAGGAACGGAATGACAAAAAAAGAAACTTATCATACTTAGGAGATGATAGGGTTTTTATTAAAGGAAAAATGTAGTCTCCCCAATATAGGACGATATTATTTTAGGAGGATAATTTAACCTAATTAATTAATAAGACTCCGCGGAATAAAAACTCTAAAAAGTAAACGAATGTACTGGGTGTGTAAAAAACAGGTGTGGAGAAGGTGCCTTATTTAGTTCTTTACACGACATGTAACAATAGATAAGACTTGCATTGGCTACACAAAGATTATTCAATGTGAACGTCGCGTGTCGTCTTCTGCTAAAAATCGTTATCGCTAAAACATCAGAAAGTCTTGAGATAAGATTGTGAAAATAAATAGTAGGTATGTCGATAGCCCATTTCGACATCAACATGGATTGAAAAATATAAATACAGATTGAAAATAATGAAAGCGTGGGTGCAATAACTGTTACCAGTCACCGGCAGAGCCATAGAAGGTCGTCGACCATATGGCGTCTGTGTCTGAAAAGATTAATCACGCAATGCCATTTTCAAAATCTGACGCGATGAATTACGCGATGTCTAGGAACTGCGATTCGCTGAATTGTTTCCTGCGTTAAATCATTTTGTTCTTGAAAAATATCAATGGGTCACCTTGACTGTTTCCACGCGCAAAATAATTGCGATGATTAATAGTGTTTACTGTTGATTGTTATCATGAATTAAATTTAGGTAGATATTACATAACATTTTTATTTGTATTTTTTTTATTCATAATTGGTAATGTCACTGGCGTTGTCAAAACCTTCGTTTATGGTTCATAAATAATTTAAAAGCCGTATAATTTTTCTTGGTTGTCATTCTTGGCCTTATATATGGATTAAGATAGGATTAAGAGCAGGTTTAGAAAGTTTAAAAGAAACGGTTTTAGCGGTTGTTAATTTTCTCCTTTTAACCGCCATACTTATTACCTTTTTTGGCGTTGATGGTATAGGTGCTTTTGTCTGGTATTTATTTTGCATCATTTATTCATACAAAATGTTATTGGTGATGCAACTTCACTTTTTTCCGACACGCCTCAAGGTGAGTTCCGCGTCGCTGCCCGTGACCGCGTCTGCGCCAAACAAAAATGCTAATAGGTACTTTACCTACTGTAATTATAGTCCCATAACATTACAATAACAATAATTTGTATAATAATAATAAGTAATTTAAAGCAAAGTCTTTATTGACTTTTAACGATGGTTTATGTTATCAAGGCTAGAGTACTTGTACTAGGAGCCTTCGCTTTTCTGTAAGTTACAAACTTAGAAAATTGTAATTTAAAAAAAGTGAAAATTAAGATCAGAACAGATATAGTATTTAATTATAATCTGTATGAACCTCTCAATGAATTTTAATTAACACGTGTTTATAAATCTGAACAAATGTATACAAGTCTGTCTGTTAGTTACATCTGGAACAGTGCCATTAAATTTTTAAATGATTCATCTTTTAGCGAGTTTGATAGTGATTGCTTTTTAATATCGTATTTTGATATATGATTTTGTATAACTATTACTTCATAAATGTTTAAGACTTTGTAAATTTGTAAGGTAGTAGTTGTCAACTGCTAAGTTCTAAATTAAACTCTGGCCGTCTTATTACAAAACAGGGTCTAACTTTTATATTAGGTATAAACCTACTCGCGTCGCCCATTCCGACAAGGGTTTAAACCTAGTTTAAAACTTAGTTCTTGTTTTGTAATAAGACGGTGAGCGTTTTAGTTATTGAATACATCATTAGAAGTTTGTAGGCTGATAAGTTTTGCTTTTCCTCTTAGTTCGCTTTTCTAAGGCCGTTGGATAAGTTTTTGAAGAAGCATAACTCTTGTCAAGCACTGGACATTAAACCTCGTTGCGCCATTTACTTTAATTAAATCTTGTCTTGTCAATCACATACTAAACAGACGTCGCTCATCCTCGCATAATGAGATACATACATTTGAATTCAAAATAAGCACCCTAAGCTATGCCTGCGAGTTTACTTACTCATCGACGGTTGTTTTGTTGGTAAACGTTGAGTAATCTCCCCGATATAGTAATGCTTCGGCTCTGACCCGTCACGATGCTCTCCGAAACTGTGAGTCAGTGAAACAGATGTGCCACTGTTCTCCGATCCGTTCTTAGAAAACGTTCTCAAACTTAGCAAATTGCACTTAGTAAGATTTATGCTTGCGACAAAGTCTATGTTACTACATTGAGTACCGCTTTGAATTAAGGATCCTATAATATTATTCTTAAAATCAAGCTTTCCTGTTGTTATTACAGTTGAATGTCAGAGAGAGGAAGAAAAGAAAAGATACGTTTAAATTATTATCTTACTGAAATAAAGTACTTATTGCGGAATTTACTACAAGAGTCGTAAAAACGCTTATTAAAAATTTATGGACGAGGTTTATTGGCGACAGTGAATCAGCCAAAATAATAGTTTTTGTATGATTCTGAAAGAAAATTAATTTCCATTTTCATTGCAATTCATTTGGAGACACCGACATCTTTATGTGTTGCATTTTATCATACATAGGAAAATTTGTGTTATTTCTTAGAATTTTAACACGTTTGGAAGACTCCTAGTAAACACAAATTTATAACAAGCAACTTATATCGAATTGGAACCCTATTTAAAACTAAAGTGAAAATTAAAACCCACGCAGTATTAATATTTTAAGCCCCCATTAATATAAAATTGAACAGCTGGTAGTCTATTTGTCCGTATGTTAGTTGTTTGTTCAACCTGCTGTGTGGGATTGTCCTACCGTCAATCGGCGATTAGTTCCGCCAAGACTAGTTCCGCTGTTGTAAGCCTCGAACAAGTGCGGTTTCGCGTATAATTTTCAAAAGTAGTCTGTGGTATTGCAACATTATTTATCTGTATTCATACAGCTTGGATACTATAGGTAATATTTATAATATCCAAGCTGTATAGCTTGGATGTCTAATTTATCTACAGTCTACAGATAACCACACGCACAATAAACTAATGTTTTTTTTTCTTCTAAAAACAAATTTGCGTTAATAATTAAGCTTAAATGGGCTTTTTGTTTTGTATGCTCCTCGAAATCTTAAAGGAAATAGTAATTTGTACGTTAAAGTACAGCACAAAGACACATCTAGGGTAGGTACCTATTTCTCTGTGTCTAATACGAATTCTAAACTATACTTAAGAATAATTTTTCATAACTCGTATTGCTATAAAAACGTCATGACTCTACTCTACAAATATTTTTGAATAATACAACTTATTCACACCCTACCTACAGAAAAACAATGAGACATCTCTTAATCATTTCCCAAAGCGCTATAATTCCAATTACCTACATGTTGTTTGTGTAAAATACAAGTCATGATACAGCTCATAATATATTTTTAAAAGATATGTCAGGGTCTCCGAGTTTGTGGAACCCATTCAGGGTTATTCGTTCTGAACTGCTTGTCTCTGCGGTTTGCATACTTTTATCCTTATGAGGGTTACATGCGCTATTTATATTGATGACAGTAGGTAGAGGTCGTAACCTTCTGCGCAAACATACTTTCATTCAGCAAAGTGACTAAGTATTCGTACACCACTACGTATTTAACACGCTTATATTAGCTTGGGTTGTACATACGTAATACATACTACATACATACATACATACGGTTTTACATACGTAAACGGCATCTTTGAACATGGTTTTTCCGCACTTTAAGATGTCGGATTGTTTTGTAACTTTGCATACCAAGGACTAATAAATGCCTACTAGTAAACATATCGAGTTTGGTCTTAACATATTCTGCCCAAATGGGCAGAATGTGTTTAAAGGATAAATATCCGGATGACACAAACACAAACGTGTTTTTACTTTTAAAAGGGTTAAATTTTTATATTTAAGTAAAGCTAATAAGTACTACGAAAGTAATTTATTGTTTACGATTAATTGTATTTACAGAGCGACGATTTGCCGTGTATTTATGTACGAGTATTTACCGATAAATGAGTAACCCTGCGTACTAGTCTAAATGCAAGTCACATTGAAAGGCAAACACGATGTAAATAAGGTCTAAAAATATCTTGGATGCAGTGTTTTTCTTTATACGCCTTCTATTATTGTAATGGTTCGTGGAAATTGATTATAAAATAATCGTATGCTGCTCTATCGTTGTAGATTTTCTTTTAGGTGGAATGCCACGCTGCTCCAATGCTGATTCATGGACATATTCTGATGTTGCCGTTCAGTTTGTCCTGTCGCATTAAAACTCTTTTAACCAAGGATTTCGACAAGATTTAACGATTGTTATGTATCGACAATCATATCGGTCGGTTGTTACGAGCTCTACGCGTCGAAATATTATACAGTTTTGTACTATCGGCGGCTCATTCAAACTCCAACCTCATAAGTGTGTTGTGATGTAGGTAATTAGGCTTCCCAAAAATCAGATAAGTACGGTTGAACGGTCACCCATGTTAGCGCAGATAATATCGTAATCAACATAGTTACGGTTATCTGTGTAGCAAGCATTCTTCCATTTGTTCAGTCTAATATCTAACCGACGAACGTTGACGAGGCACTTCCGTAATGTAATCTTCAGACAATGCAACCCGAAATAGGTGCGCTGAAATAGAAATCGCGGGAAAATGTACCAGCATAGTAGCTGACTCGTAACTGTTATTTAATCTGTGCTACAGGACAAAGATGGTGACAGTTGTAAGGTATTTTTAATTAAACATATACATATAAGTACCTACTTAAAGTATACTTTGCTTGTGAAGAATATATGTAAGAATAATTGCATGGTAGTTTAATTATGGTTCACATTTGTTGCTTCTGCAGAGAAACACAGAATTCTTTGAAATCTGTGGTATTTTTTTATTCATAAATCTTAAGTTTTTTGTTTATGTAAGAAACATAATGTACATGTATGGCTGTTAAGCTAAGCTATTAGAAATATTCAAATTTGTTTCATACATTCCTCACACGCATCAACAGACCATAAATATCTGGTATGTAAACACATATATCTTTCACTGTCTAGAACGTTACGAAGACAAATATCGATCGTGATTTAATGACGAAGACCGATTTAGGACATGTTTGGCTTCTATCACTAGGCGACAAAGTAATCGAAACTAAACTCTTGTTTCTCAAACACATTAAGTGGGTCTACATAATGATTAGCTATAAAGGTTAATATAAAAATACGTTGTGCTACGGTTGTAATCAACACTGGTCATTTAGCAGTGTGTAGGTGATGAGGTTTAAATGTAGTACGTACCAGGGTACTAGGGTTTGACGTAGATATGTAGAAGGATACGAAGAACAGCAAATTCTGGCACGTAATTAAATTGCCATTGTGGCTATTTCCCCTACAGGATAGACTTGACATATGAAATATCTTCATAATTCTTTCATTTTGTACCCACTTATAAAGTGGGTACAAAACAAAAATATGCGAATTTTGTTGCTTTTTAAATAAATTTATTTTATGACGCTCACGCAGTAAATTGTGGCACAATTGGCTATATTAATTCGTAAGAAAACTATTTTTTTGACGTCATTTCGTCGCGAATGAGTAATTAAGAAGTAATTTCAAAGTCATTGTAAATAACTATAAAATGTGGACATGATCGTAAACTTCGATATTACTTATTTAAGATGTAAGTATATACTTAGTTTTTTTGTTACTTGTGCATCATGATTATGTCATTAGTAAACGTAAATAAGGTCAGGTGACGAAAGCAGCTGTCAGAATTACCTATACAGGTGGGCGGGGACCATTCTACTGACGAATGTAGGTGCCAAGTATTAAGTAAAGTAATGTTTTGGCGGATGTGTGTGTTAATGACAGTTTTTTTTGTTTACACATAGACAGTGGTAGACAGATAGGTAGTGGATAGGAGTGGTGTGTCTTTAAATTTTTGGTTTCCTGATAAAATGTATATCCTTTGAAAGTCGTATTATGTTAATTTATAACTTAAAAGGAAATATTTAAAACTACATATCTTAATCCTCATTTCTTCCTCACTATGCAGTTTTTCGCTTGATACAGATACCTAACTATGTATAAATTGTTACCACCTTTAATCGACCCTTTTAATAAAGGTAATAGTGAAAGGGAATAGGCATTATGTAGATAAAGGTGAAAAGAAATGGGCATATGCCATTTTCCTTTAGGAGAGTTCATATGAATCTGTCCAAACGAAATGAACTTAAACAAACTCTCTTATGTTGTGGTAGTAGAGAGCATCTGCTCTATGACTTATATTAATCAATAAGTCAACGGGTTCTTGCTCGAAACAACATACACATATATACACATAGTACAGAAATACATAGAATCAATAAGTCTCCGTTACGACTTCAGTCAAATCGATGTCATTATAAATGAATGTGTATCGTTGACAAGACAAGCTTATAACAGCGCCGACACCAGATATAACAGCCAGCAACTTAAAAGAGGCAGTACATTACAGCTACAGACGTCTAATTGACACCAATTAAAACAACTATCTTCTCTGTTAATGTGCATCCGAGACCGTCTTACTCAGAGAAGTTATATAAAGTGCATTTCGCGATATGCTTTCCTTGAGTGTAAGAGGTCGTGGATGCGTGAGTCATTGCTAAATCGGGACGCACTGCCGCCTACTTGGTTCTGCAATGCCTTTGCCCTTTGCGATAGGAATTCACTTTCTGTTTGCTTAACAACAAATAATATGTACAATACAATTAAATAAATGGTTCGGGATGTTGTATTTAAAGTTTTGCTTGATGCGGTTTCAACTTAGGGGTTCAATTTCCTAAAACTTTTCTTAGCGAGTCTGCATTGTGAATTTAAAATTTTCATTCCCTTCTAAATTTCATACCAATTTTGAGTATAGCTTTAGAGACTTTGTGTTGAGTTGAGTCAGTTAGTCAGTGGTATTTCGCTTATACGCAAATATTTAGATATGGACTTGTGACCAAAGATAATTTTTATATAATACCTACGTAGCTCCTTTGCCAGCATACTCATGCTATTATTTTTGTGCCTTATTGATTTTCTCATGGATACTCATTGAGTTGAGTCATTAGTTTAAAGACCGTTTGTTCTGTAGATTTTGGGCTTCAGCTCAGGTTACCGTGATTCGTCCATCTGAATACAACGTTTCAGCTGAAATTAAATACAGTATTGCTGAAGTTAGTGTATACATAGAATAAGTTATGCTGTTCAATATACACAAGGAAGCCTTAAAAACTTAGTAATGAATGTTACGTATGTAAGTATGACGATAACATAATGCTATTTGAAGAGTTGTTGCGAATGCATTTGCTACGTTACAATCACGAAGTTCTCTTGTTAATATAATGTTAGTATGAAATGTGCATAAAAGGATATAGGTAATGGTCATTGGTGTTACCATAAATAATTGAATATTTCATAGCACACACTTCCAACCCCATACTAAGATATTCTGTCTTGTGGAATCCATCGACAACACAGAAAGTATTTCATGGTTTGTGAGCAATTTGTATCTTTTGATACAAATTGCTCAAGATATTTTGCACAAGATATTTTTTTATTTGATATATTTGATATATTTGATTTGATACAAATTGCTCAAGATATTGCACAAGATATTTCAATTGTAAATAAATAAGAGAAAGTTGTTTATACCTATAACTGTGCTAGGTCACGTGCTGTTATTCAGAAACGAGACAGAAGAAAATAAAGTATAAAATAAATAAAATATAATAAAACTCTAACTAGGATTCACTCTGTCTATTTTGACTCAACATTCCGAACTGATAGACTACGAGTCACGCAATATGAATAGAAAATATACGATTTTGATGGTAGCACATTTCGGGGCACAACTATTTC
>DWTF01000151.1:0-14987 GCA_018250225.1 Udranomia kikkawai
GATGTCTATGGGCGGCAGTAACCACTTACCATCAGGTAGACTGCATGCTCGTTTGCTACCTCAAAACCATAAAAAAACATAAGCAATCATCATCAGATTCATCAGAATCAGATGATTTTATTAATCATAAGGTATACAAATAAACTTAATGAACGTCATATACATTTTCATTAGTAAGTCAGTGGTCATTGGCTTTCAACGCCTTCAGGTCCTTAGGCCGTGGTAGACCGACTTAAATTTATGATTCAGAGTTACGACGCTTTATTGCAAAGTTCGGCAAGTAGTGTTTGTGTGTGCAAGGAAATTTTGATCCTATTATTTATAGTTCAGTCTTAAAAATAATTTTCAGGGTTTTATTCTCTTATCTCTATGAGAGAATTTTACGTATTAGTATACATTAAGGTTTCATTTGGTTAACATATTCGTATAAACAGGTTTGACAGTAACGTGGTTCTGACGGTGGCCGCAGACCAAACGCCATGATAGTGCGCTCCTGGGCACAGGAACGCACTTTTTACTCCCGGGAATTTGTGTCGAATAGCCGGAATTCCTTTAATATTTTGTTTCGTTTCGCCAGCATGCCTTGGTGCCGGAATTTGAAGCGGTTTAACAGTTTTTATTTCACGAACGAACGAATACTCTATTATTTTTTAATACATTTCCCGGAGCTTCCCTAGTAGGGTTTTATCGATGCTGAATATAATAAACGTCAGCTAACCCTATTTGTCTCCGCTGACGCGTTGAAACGCGCTCCCGTGTTTCAAACCGCTAATACCATCCAGGTTTAGTTTGTCACAATTAGTAAATGGTTTGTATCGCAGCCTTTCCGCGTTATATTTACCCTCGCTTTAAAAACATCAAACAAAGTAAGAAACATTGCATAATATCGTGAATAATTGTTACATAATCACAAAATCGTACTCTTTCAGTGAATATAAGTGAATGTTTTCGATGCATTTATTTTTCAAACTGTGCTTATTGTCTTTTTCTCTTGAAGTTTAATATCCTAACCCTTACGACAACGTACCTTGCGCAATCTTATAACCAAAACACAACTAGCACTCCTGTTGAATTAAGTCGCACGACAGAAAATCTATCTTTGTAGGTACGTTAGACAACATACATTTCAAATCTTTAGCACAAATAACTTTTGGGAGTACATTTACTGGGTGAAACTTTTGATATTTGTGTATATAGAAAATAGTAAGAAATTGGGATGTTGCTAAGAGCAGTTTCTATATTCCTCAATATTCCTAAAATACTAGTAATCTTAAAAACTGAGCAGAGTATGAACGTAATATAAAATCCTTTAAGTTATACCAATAAAATGCAATGTAGACTATAATAATAGTAAATATTCTGCTATCAGAATGTTGCAGATTAAAAAAACAAGTTACTGTGTTATTGAGACTGACGTTTTCAAATGCATTTCAAACGAATTGTGCATACCCACGAGGGTCCGCGGTTTGTAACAGTTTTATTTTAAGAAAACTCAAACTTACCTTACCGCGTTTGTATGCTAGGGAAACCGATTTTAGGGGGAACAAAAAACAGCTAGAGCTGTAGGTATATTGGCTGTAACGCTTTTATGTCCCACTGCTGGGCACGGATCGATTCTCACAACTGGGGAAGAAAACATATTTCGCTACATAAAGAACTGGTTAGTAACCAACTAGTGTGTATGGTCTTTGACTAAGTTTAACGACTGCTATCTGTATAACAACCGCGACCGACGGTAACGTGTCTTCTGAAGCACGAAAACGCGCATAAAAATATAAACATTGGTTAGACCCATCCAGCTACTGACCGCGCCCGATTTCTTTAGTTAGATTAGATTAGTTAGATTTCTGAAGTTGCGCGATCGCATGCGATCTAAACAAGCCATGTTATTACATATTGAATTGAACATTGAAATTAAAAGATATCCCTTGTTTACATATCTGTGGAAAAATATTATCTGATGCCAATAAATCTAAATATTATGTAAATAATGCGCAGGAATGTGCACACATAGTGGACTATCAAAAAGATTTATACAATACGCCATTGTTATCTGATAGCGAGTATCGAATTGAATTAATTCAGAAACAGGAAAAGAATGTCTTAATAATAAGTTCTGAAGAAGTATATTATCTATTGAGCCATTTATTATTTTATTTATTTCTTTCAAAACGTGTTGTTTATATAGGATATTTGAATATTAGTAAGTATCTTATATATTAATTAGTATTCAATTCTCGGCCCGTTGACAGTCTAAGAAAAAGTTTAATGTAATTTCTAGAATGATAACGAATTATGTGTCAGGCATAAGTTTTGTAGGTGACCTGACCCAATTTATTAATTCATATATTTGTTTGATCTACTTACATATTACATATACCTAATAAACGTATATTCGTATTTCTGTTTATATTTTCGCCTTTGTGTGTCTACGCGAAATAATGTTCCCACGGCACAGATAATACTAAAATAAGCTACGAGCAATAAAAACTTGTTTTACACAACAAAAATAGTGCAAAGCAGTAAGCTGAAAATAATAAGCTTCTTACGGATATCAAAGGCAAGGTAACTGAAGGCTTTATATATTACGTGTCACTAGCACTCGACATCGCGTCTGATAAGAGGCAATCTCTGTAAAATAAATAGGAACTAGAGTTATTTTTAACAGCCCACACAGATCGGAGAACATTCTCACTTTGTGGGTGTTTGTTAATAAAATGCATTTTTTAAATTTCATATAGGCAAGCGTTTGGCCGCAATCTAGCCGTATGGGAAACTAAGATGCCTAAAGTAAAGTACGTTTGCCTAGATAAAGCCTATTCAATCTTGCCTTGAAGACTTTTAAATTGTATGAGCCTGTAAGTTCATACGATTTCTGATAGCGCATTCCATTCTTTATATAGATACCGAAAGATATGCTAATCATAACCAGTGCTGTTATTGTTTTTTGTCATTGTATAGCGAGTCTGATTTGCGGGACTTTGTAATTTTGATAAAGATATCGATTTTTTTTCCTTAATTCTGTTTTCTTCTATTTCTTTCTTTAGCTAATTTTGATGGAAACAATTCATTATATGTTTGACTCGGACGGAGTCGCGAGAGCACACTAGTTACAAATATAAAACGCTAAACTGTGAAAGCTAGAATATAACGTGTCAGTAACATGACACGATACAACAGAAATCGCCAAGAATATTACATGTGATGTTATTTCAGCAGCTTCCAAAATAATTCTAGTCTTGCCATAAAAAACTAAATGCAGACAACAATTATAGAGTCACTTACATAATCCTCACCATCAGCCGTTTCATCTCATGAATGCGATTATCTCAATAATACGAGTAATACTTATAAGGCTATAATCTAGAGTGGCTAAATACGGAACTCTTGCCAAACATTGAGTAATTTACAGCTTGTATCATATACCTTGCAATAATTTCAACTCTCTACATAGTAGCTTCTAACACGTACCTACCTACCTATCGAAAATTAGGATAAATGACTCAATACGTCCCACCGACAGGCCTAACCTAACCTAACCTTACCAATGAGCTATCACTTAAGCCTTAAACCTTCGTACATAAAATCACTTTCAATTACAGCCGACAATAACAAACTAATGCGCCAAACAAAGGGGTTACGAGGCACCAGTAATTACGCGTCAAGCGCACTCCGGCATGCACAACGAATATAAATACAGCTTTTAGTTAATGTAATGCTGATTATTGCGAATTGTGTTAAATAACTCTACTTTTGTAGCTTCGCGTTAATTACATTATATTAAATTTGAAATTCGTAGCCATTTTTTATGATTTACAACCCATGTGTCGCAAGCGATGTACCTACCTAAATATGAAACAAATTTTAATGTAATTTAAAATATTCGTTTACATTTAACTTCCAAACACTGATCGTAATTTGATATAAAACTTCATGATTTCTATATAATTAAACATCCTTTTTTGTAGTTATTATCTTAAGATTATCACTTTTACGGAGACGACCCTAATTAAATGCACTACTTGGGCATCTATAAATATTTAGTAAGTCTTAAAAATCTCTGATCATTTATGTGCAGAGAAGAAAAACATCACATAGATCGGTATCAAGAAAAAAAACTTAGAAGGTTTAATTGAAATCTATCCATACCTCAAACATCTTATTTACATGGATTACGTGGAGCGTAGCGAAAGAATCTACAATATCGGCGTCTAAGCCTCCAACGAATAGCCTTAAACAAAAGCCACTTGAAAAAGCATCGAAGTCGCTTCACTGGACCGTGGCTGTCCATTACACAGCTGATTGACTGAACAAGAAGTCGCTCTGCAGAGAAACTTCGATTAATTAACTTCTTAACTGGCTGAAAGGAAGTTTAACGGCACACGGCTAGTTACCGGTTGTGTCCAGATTTTAAACGGAAAAGTTGAAATTAGAATTACGTCTGCTCGCAGAACGTTTTCTTTTTAAATTGCAACGGACTCTTGTCTTTTGCGAAGTGTTAATTTCCGGCCTGTATTTGCGTAAACGTTTGATGTTAATTACACCACAAATTTCATAATTTCTAGTTTCATTCGGCAGTTTTCTCTCTAATAGATAAACATATACATTGGGGATACACAAAAAGTAATAAGATCATATTAATTCACCCATACTATTTCACAAACTATATTTATTAACACAAATGCGACGAGCGGAACCAAAGTGTCTTTAACGGCAGTAAATCTTTTTTACAATCGCCTAAGCTGTTCAAAATGTTCGTAAATTGCTTTATAATATTAATATGATTAATGAATCAAAGGATTTAACGACATCCGTCTTACAAGCGGAAGGTTATTCTAGATTGAAGCGCATATTATAATATTACCGTTGCTGTTAGTAGCGAGCTAGCAAGGATACTTCACGTCTACCGTCAAAGGACCAGCTTGTTAAAAGTTCCAAGTTGGAGCTGCATTCCATTTGTTAAGATTTCTACAACTTGTTGGGTACGTGCATAGTTGCACGTAACGGCGGAATTAGTTACCATACTATTTTCTATTTACCTATTTTACCTTCGTACTTTGGAGACCACAACAATAAATAATAATAGGCAGTTCGTAAGAATACCACCGAAGTATATTGTAATTCATATGAATAGATTTTATTTATCTGACGGACGGGTCTGACGGACTGATATATCTGACAGTTTGCATTACACCAATCTGGTTCATTAAGTTCTATACCACTTCGAATTAAATAGACAGCATATTATCTCTTTCTATTATAGACGATATCAATCATAAAATTGATAATAAACCTTTTTAATAAGGCTAGGGGGCACTACTTAACTAGAGCTGGCGTTAGACTATCTCTACAACCACCTGATATAAAATTACCTGCCTTCGCACCGATTTTTTTGTTTAGTATAAACGATCATAAAAGTAACGAATCGCAATATTAAACCAAATAAATAGGGTACTCACTCGTAATATATATTATAGGTAAATAAGACTGGATGCCTAATTAATCCATGCCTCAAGAAAAAGCCAATCAATTACTCTTACAAATTGAAGTAGAAATGAAAAATGTTGCCAATCACTTACATCGGAGCTCTGTTTCTGATGTCTCTAAGATCTGGAACTTAAATTAATTATTTTGTACTTCCTCGATTCCTTTAAACCAACCACCGCTCAATAAATGTCTATACAAAATAATAAAGTAATAGGTATTTTGTATTAGGTGTCAGCAGACAAATCTTGGAAACTATTATGAGGATCTGTAGAATTTCGTAGCCTAATTCTTAAAGAATATTATGGGCTATTATATTATAGTATACCTAATGCTACAGAACCGAGAAAAAGGAAAAGAAAGTCAGAAAGAAAAACGAACACAAAGTATTACCACCAGTTTTGCTACGAATATTACAATATAAATAAATAACTTGCTTTCACCTGTTCAGACAAATAGAAACTACCAAGGCTTACGTTAGAACATTACGTACTTATATTGTTATAACTGCAAATATAAAAGAAATTAATATACCTACGCGAACAAACAAAAGCGAAATATTTCATTTAGTAGATACTCTTCTTTTTCATAATGTATTTCCACTCAATATGTACTAGAATACGAGTTATATTACTGATCAGCTTACAGACAGAACGAAAGAAAAATGAAAAAATCGACCGGGAGGTACTCAAAAGCGAAGCCAATGATCGAAGCACAAATTATTTAATAAATTAACGCTTACAGATCGGATAACGGAATCGAGAGAAACCTAGATGATTGCTGGAATAAAAGGATGCAGCAAAAATACTCAAAAATAAAAAGTAAAAAACGTAACGAAACTCGAGAGCCAACAAACCGGAATTAAACGCAATACGATGCGCATTACGCGCAATACACTATACGACTCTACCGTACATAAAGTTTGGTACGTATCTCATGTAGTACGCTTTTATTTTAATGATCATTATAGACATATTCCGTCTTATTACAAAACAAGATATAACTTTCAAACTAGGTCTAAACCCTTGTTTCGTCCATTCCAACAAGAGTTTCAACACTAGATCAAACGTTAAACCTTGTTTTATGATAAAAGGGATCGCGTCTATCAAAAAGCTAGTTAACAGAGGACTATTGATCGATCTCGGTCTATTCTAGATCGTGCCAAACCATACTAATTCAAGCAATGATTTTTTTATGTAATTATAATCCCGTGTTTGACTACTATCTTACCTGATAGTAAGTTACTTCACTTAACTGATTTTAAAGTGCAAATCATTAGAATAAATCAATGTGCTGTTCTAAATTTTCGCTTCGACATTAATACACGCAGTATATTATTCGCATATGTAACTACAATTCAGGTGGGAATAGTAAATAAACTATGCCAATTACACCTAACACACATAATTGGTTCGCAAACATCACAACTGCAGTGACTGCGAGACGCCGAAATACCAACACAATATCCAACTGTGTAACATTAACAGCAAGTAATATACGCAATATTATTAAAGCATATACAATACATACTATCTTTACACTATATTTACTTAATTTGTTATAACAAAAAATCAAGTTATCCACTGGAAGCCATCTAAATCGAATAAGAAATTAGCCAACATTTTGTATCAAAATATTTACATTCATAATCTATATGAAATAAAATAGAAGATATCGACTAAAGTAGGAAATTCTGTGAGAAATACAAACTATAATGATAACTAACATGGCAACATAATTTACGTACATTTTTCAACAGTGCTAGAATTCAATCCTATATCATATCGCATAACCGGGAACGAAACCTAATCCGCACCGAGAACACAACTGCAGCATATCTGCAACATAACAATAAATGACAACAACGGACTCTAGGTGTTAGACACAATTGCTGCAAATACAATGTAACGTGAAATTCTGGAAATTAAGCCATCGTTCTCGCTGTTAATACAGCGCGGGTCATATTTATTGCGAGCTACAAATACTGGCGCGCTTACCGCTAGATGCGCCGTGCGATATTAAATGATTGTGTACATATACTTGTAAGAGTACATATACTCGTATCGAAATGTACAAATATCGAAATTATATCTACATATACTGTAAGAGTACTTATATCGAAATGTACAAATATTGAAATTATATCATATAGAAAATACGGCACTCTTGTTGTTGTCTTGGGTCGGCGTAAACGTTAGACGACGTGTATTGAGTAGTTTATTTACTTTTAACATAATCGACGGATAATTAATTATTGTTTAAAAGCCAATAAAAGACAATAGAAAAGCTAGGTTGATTGTATTATAACATTATTATCAACAAAGCCGAAAATATACTAATGTTCCTGAACTGATTGTAAAAGCCATTCAAATTAACACTATCGATAGTGCGAGAAAAAAAATAAAAACATGCTAAGATCCTTCTTAAAACAGTTTGTTACTTCATTTGGGTTAAAATAAAATGTCCTACACATTTCATATAAAGTATCTTGAAAAAAAAATAACGGACTCCATCTATTACAGCAAGAATCACCCGGGGATCATGACAAACTAACAACTCCGGAGGATTTATCCATCGCAACTTGAAATAGAAAAACTTGCGTCATTAGCGTGACCATCCGCGTCTACGACTAGTTATTCCCACGCCGATGTGTTTTGTTTATCGGAGGAAAGTGTGGTTATGTCCATCTTTTTTCTTTTTAGAGTTTATAAAGTTGTAACGTCACTCTTGATTTTGTTTTTTATGAATTCGAGGTAGCAAACTGATGGTAAGTGGTCACTGCCGGCCAATGATATTTTTAGTCAACGTAAGACAGGATTGAAGTTCTTTCTTAGGTCAACTACAAATGCGTTGCTCAAGGACTAAGTTGGAACGCCTCGGTTAAGTATGTCTCCCTGACCACACCCTTCAAACCAGAACACAACAGCACGTACACTGCAGTTATAAGGCAAAAATAGGTGTGGCAGTGGTGCTTCCGGAGACTGAATAGATTCAGTTCTTCGGTAGGATTTAATTTCAAAATTAATAACTCTTTTTAATTATGATGTAGCTACATTGTAATTGTGATACATATTCAATTCCATTTTCGGTGGTAAGGTGGTACGGGTACTGATAATAAAATTAAGTATTTATTTTACTTTTATTCGTAGTAGTTCTTATGAATAAATAATGTAAACTTGCCGCTGAGACATCCTGGACGCAGCTGCAGGTGTCGAACTCACACTCAATATTAATGTATTCCGAATATTTTCAAAGACGGTAGATACCCAAATAGAAAAGAACGAAAACATTTTCAAAAGTAGGGTTATCCTTTATTAGAATAAAACCAAGATAACCTCAAATAGCTTTTATAAACGTTCATTTACGAACAATGGTTTTGCTGTCACGTGAAACATCGCCGAATTGTTTAGTTTACGGTTTGCAATAAAAAAAATCTAAACATTTCTGGATACCTCACATATCAGTGGTGTATTCATCACTAACATTTCAATAATTTCGTCTTTCTAAGAGAAATGTATAGTCCACCTAACAAAGTAATGCAACTAGGACCGATTGGGGGAAGAGTGGAAATACATATGATATCTCAATAAATACAATTCGCAAACTATCCCCAAAGTATCACTAGAATTATATATGCGAGTACGCTCGGCTCGGTGGTCGCATACTCTTTGCCGCTTGCAAATTCCGGAATATCTTAGCTGCTTACAATTTATTCATACACGCCATGCGCTACATCGCCTACATCTAAATATACGGGTTTATTTTCCTTTTATTTTGCCACTTTACTGGCTTAAAATATTTTATATCCTTCCTACTCGACTCTAACTGCAGTTGAGCATCCACTCGGGTTGTTACATTAGATTACTGTCGCTTTAGTTACTATTCTAGCAAGTGTAGTTTTGCAAATTTTCTGAGCATCACATAAGTGTGTTCACTCGATGTAATCACTGCCGCCATTATTATGTACATATAAATATTTCAATGTATGATGATGATACTCGATATTTAGGATATTTGTCGCACCATTTGTAGTTACGTATTCGTATTTTATAGTACCTATTTGAAAAACTTTTAGAATCTGACACAAATTTCAGTGCTGAGAACTAAACCACCTGTACACATGTTTTTGGCCACTTGGTTGTTTGGAAATTTCACTCATAAGGAGGTGAAATAAAGGTTGAGAGTTAGCTTGGAAATTTTGACTCTTGACGTTGGAAGTTTGAAGTTTTAAAGCATGGAAGTTTGTTTAAGATTGCCTTCATTCACAGGCAAGCATGAAACGTTATTTTTGCGCTGTTGATTAAAAATAAATGAACAGGTATTCCAGCATTAAAATCCCTTTCCAAATTGTTGCATAAGAATTCTATCACCTCAAATCTTTTATAAATCGAGTAAAGTCACGTCAAAGCAAAATCCGTGAAACCATAAACAAATCTCGTGACGTGAAACACCCCAAGCAACAGCACTATTTCCACCAAAACTGGCTTCACGGAATATCTTCGAAACATATCGTATTTGAACCTGCACTTACATTATTGAGTGTTCCCGCACATGCTGCAAACGAGTTTTATTTCCCGATGCCGCGAGAAAGATGCCTCTGTTTTATTCAAGGTGACTAGGTGCGCGCCACGTGCTCACTTCGCTGTAAATGTTGTTTCCTATTCCTATTTATTTATTTGAGACAGCTAGCGGTAAAACTACTGTGCAAAAGGGTTAGTAAAGTAGTTGAGTTTGTGTGGAGAATGACGTTTGACATTAAATTCGCGCCTGTTCTTATTTTTATGATTTTAAACAGTGGCAATATTTTAATAAAGTTATCTAGTGTATTCGGATGTAGATATTATTTGTATATAGTATAACAACAAAAATATTAAATGTTTCACAAAATAAAACAAAAGAATGTTCCTTTTGAAGAGGGGCGGGATGGAAAAAATCGAGTGGCTCCTACTCCCACCTAATCTGAAAGCGTATTACAGACATGCTTTCACCGAGTATAAAGGTTACAGGTATATCGGGATACCCTTTGATCTTTATTTATTTTTAACATACACTGAAGTCACCTTTGTTTAACTTTTCATATATAACATTCATGGTAAAGTCACGAATATCGTGACACTTTTATCAAATGTCACGGACAGGTTGAGTGACGTCACTGCAGAATTCCGTCAGTTGCGGTCGAAATGGTTTCCGCATTTCGAATTGGAATCCTCGCTGACCGCTTCAAAAATTTGCCTACAATTTGAGAATATTGTGCGAAATTCCGTTTTTAGAAAATACACGGCTCTGTTGGGTGTTATCGAAACATTACGCATCCGCTGACTCTAGGTCTCTTATCAGATTGAGACGAGTCTGATAAGGACCATTTTATGCTTGATGAATTCCTATTTGGAGAAGACTGTCATATAAGATTCTTCACGTGTTTCTTCGTCGATCATGCGAGTAATAATTGATTTTTAAGTCGGCTTCGAGTGGTCTGTATGAATAAAACAAAAGTTAATTCCATGACATCCTTTACACTACAAATAAACTAAATTTCACTTCACTGTACTAATCTTAGTTCGACTGTCGAAACTGTCTTATTCTAGATCTGAATGTAAAGCTGATATCATTCTCAAACTCAAAAATGACGTACAAACCATTCAATTCTTATCAACTTCGGTAATCGCTCTCCTAATGCTTTGCAGACTGTTTGAATAGTTCAATTGTTTTATCCTCTAATTAACTTTAGATGTTTACGTAAACAAAGCGCTAGCCTCCAATGTTTGTGTATCGTAGAGGTCAACGCCCAAGGAGGCCTAAGATCCATTCTAACTTGTAAGTCAAACATACGCTTAATTAATTAATCGAACTCTACGATACAGCAGCCCGAACGACGGTTCATTTATTAATTTCATCCATTACCATGAGCCGACGTGAGTTCTTAACGAATTATGCGAAATTAAAAAACTTCTATTGCGATACGTTGCGGAATCATTCCGAACTTGATTACAAATTCTCCCGCATTTTTACTGAGGCTTCAACGTATTTCGCGTAAAAGCCTACATCGGGATAAAACTTAATACGGAGGCAATGACTCTCAACTTTGCAGCGATATCCACCATCCATTAAAACTTCAGCCTCCACTCGGTGCGCGGTTGCGAGAAAAATGAAGAACACCGGAACTTGCTAGCTTCAGGCCTTTTTATTTTTTCAAACTAGGCCTTGCATGAAATCACCTGCATGCACCGCATTATACTACAAACTAGTACATTACGCCAGGATGTAGTCCGTGGTGTTCTTTTTAATGTGCTCAACTTATTTACTTAGCTGTATGCGTTTTTACTTGGGAAATGCAAACTATGTTATTATGTCGGAAGTATAAAATTAGTATCGATTTTTTCTAATTACATTGCCGCTATGATTGGTTTATTAAATACTTTTGTCCCATTCGTGAATGCAACGAGGAAACCTCAGACTTTAATCAAAGCCAGGATTTCCAAACACGCTACGAAAAGGTGTACAAAACTTATTCTTTTTTATATTTTATTGCAGTTTTTAACTTAATGGTTACCAGCGTTTTGTGACCTTCATAGATTAAAGTTTAACATCAGTTGTATCACCACTTGATCATAAAGTTAATTTATCTATATCTATTGGTATATTTAACTAGCTTATGTCTGCAACTTTAATTAAAAAAATATTAACCTTTTGGTTATATAAATAACTATAAGAATATCTGTCATTGTAACATTCTAAGAGACAGAAAAATTACGGTCGTTTAAAAACTGTTTTGTAAATTCTATAACACTAACATTTATTTTATACATATTTTATTTTCTATACAAAATTCCTCAGATTGCCGGGAAAAAGAGTATTGCATAAAGAATGAACGAAATGAAGCTTTCATATAACTCTTGACTTCTTGCCTAGACGTAAACCATATGCCAATTCATCTGAATATATGTACTACTTCTGCAAGTCCATTGTGTAAGACAGATTGCACCCTTATATTTTTCTAAGAACGGAATAACAAAGCAAACAATTCTAATTGCCCTAACTTTGAGTTCACTTCATCTTGAGTAGTTGGAAATATTATTTGAAAATATAACGAGAAAAACCGTTGACGCAATTTCATACAAAGAATTGTCTTTAACCCATTGATGTCCCATTGCTGGGCAAGGATAATTCTCCTCAATATTTACAAATATTCAAGCTAAGATTGTATTTTTTTTCATATTGTGTAGAAATTTGGCGGTGTATCTTAGAAATTGATCGACGTGGATGGAAACGGTCACAATATCATGTCATATCTCACAATTACTAAATACACAATATCAGGACTAAGACCAAGTCGTAGTCGGTCTCTTAGTACATCTTCGAGAGTGGGTCAATCAAATTTCAACCCAACAAGCACTACTACTACTACACAAGCATTACTTACACGTAGATTTCATTTATAATAGAGAAATATAAAAATAATAGAGAGTAGCCGAAATTTCTAAACAGTGTTTGCACATACACTTGCAGATACATCATCCATTATAACTTCGGTCCCTGCCCGGGCGGTTGCATGAAAAATGAAGAACTGCAAGCCACGGAACTTGGTAGCTCCGAGCGGTAGGTAGATTTTTCCTTTTTCCCAACTACCCCCGATGTAGATTCACCTGGATATACGAGCGCATTCAGGCCCAAAGCTCTGCGCTGCGTGATATTCTCACTAAAATAAAGCAGTAAAACGGAATTTCACACATTCCAACTGCTGAACTTGCTAACTTTGGCCCCTAGTTCTCGGAAGTTAGTAACGGTAAATAGTAACACGAATGAGAGTCACGTTTGTTGCACGTGTTCGTAACTGTTTGACAACTACGTCAATCCCGTTTATGTTGTAACATATGAATCTTTAGTATTGTTGCTGAGAATTTAATTTCACTAGCAGATCACAGATTGTATAGGTATATATTATGGCTATTGCGCTTATTAAAAAGTGTAAATCGATAGCGTATGCTTCGGTTATGCAAAATAGACCCGTACCCATCATGTAAAGGGTTGAAAATTTGGAAAAAACGTATGGATATACTACTACCAACAACTCAGACCGTAAACAATTAACGCGTACCCACCACTTTCGCATCGCGTAACGCAAAAACCCTTACAATATTAGTATAGATAATGACGTGTAATGTTTAAGTACGTAAAATCATTCATCACCGCCCACAATGGCCCATGTTCTATCGGGCCGCTGCATGTCCCTAATCCCGGCCATTGTGACGCGAGCTTACCGGACATTGTTAGCTGACATTAACTACGAATAAGCATTGTTGGGTGCTTGTGTAACAAATTATATTAGCCGAAGGTACGCTCAGCCTATTTATTCCTAAACATTCCTGCTAAAGGGTAGATTAATTAATTAAACAGTGTCTATAAGTTCAAGACATTTGTTCAAGTAAATGGAAAACTAAAATATCCTATACTTACTTTTAATTATGCTCTAATGTTTAACGAAGTTCCTGTTACGAGTGTAAATATCCAAATAGCAGTTTCCTAGCGGAATATACCCGTTTAAAAAATTAGATGTATTGGATTGGACCTTAAGGTTGACTGGTAGAGAATGCTTCTAGCATATTGGTATAATAAAGTCTAAATAAATAAATAAATAACATGAAGAAAAACATTTGATTTTCGATCAGCGACTATGTGAATTCCGTAAAAGTCTGACCAGAACAGATATTGTGTCTGACACATATACCACAATTGTGTCGTAGTAGAAACTTAGCTTATATGTTACATCCTCGATGTAAGACTGTTCTGTAGGTCAGCGCTTTCCAAACTTTTTACTTGATGTAAACTTTATTGAGGCTTTGAACTTAGTTTCTGGAGCATCAATTATTTTGTAACCAATACAACATGAGTTCTTTATTGTTACCGAAGTCCAATATGGCGATGACCTCATAGAACCTCTAAAACTTTTACTGACTTAAAAGCATGTAAACCCTAAATATAGTACTAACCTGAAAGTTATCTGCACTCATTTAAAAATCCCTCGCCTATTAAATAAAAAATACTTATAAAATACACGAGAACTAGAAGTACGTATCCGTGATACTTGAATGTCGAAATACTGGAATATTTTTTTTATATTTCTATAATTTAGCAAACTATGATGATCCCGGGAAGTAATTCTATACCTATTTTTCACTAAAACGATATTCGGATCCCGCTTCATATGAAATAAGTGAATCAGTTCTTTATTGTCTATCTACGTATATCTACGATCTACGTTTGTCTATTTTTGAGTCTGTGATAGTTAAATTTATGGTAGCTTTGAAAATCAAAAGCAAGAGAAGTTAATATAAACTTTAAAGATGGATACTAATGCAAGTTCTGCATCACCTTTCAAAGTTATGGCAGAAACTTCTTAAGATAATAATCCAAAACGTAGTTACATCATACCACTATTACAGTGCTATTTATTATACTGTTATTTAATTCAGAATTTTGCTCTTGCTCTGTAATTTCTAGATATT
>DWTF01000152.1:0-14968 GCA_018250225.1 Udranomia kikkawai
ACGACGAAGCAATGTTTCGCCAAAAAGAGCCGAAAATTTCACGCGGGCGGAGCCGCGCGCACAGCTAGTTATAGATAAAAATGTATGATGGATCTCTATTCAACGAAAAACAGTAAGCGCTAATATTGCATTTATTTAGCACCAACGATTCCGGAGCCACTCACTCGGAGGCTTTCAACTTAATCCTCATGCATAGCGACGCTTTTGTAGCCGACCTAAGAAAGAATTTCAATCTTATGTTGGATAGATTACATTTTTTTTACTTCTAGCATACAAATACATACTAGTTATTTTATTATTATTAAAGCTCAAAAAAAAAGTTTCACGTCAATGGGGGAGTGAGGATCGAACCCACGATCTCTCGATCGTAAGACCGATACGCTACCTATTGGGCTATTGCCGCTTACAGATCCATATCTACACTGCATCCTAGTTTGCTGTCACAATATTAAAAGAATACACAATAGAAAAAAAAGTTCCATCCTCAAAACATTGTACGCAAAACAGTTGACACAGTCGTGACACACGCGCACGGTTATCAGCTCACACGAAACGCGAGCACGACTTAATTTGCCAGCGTTAGCGCCGTGTCGACGTTAGAATACGCTCAACACCAGGGCCGGATTTGAGGGAGAGCGAGCTTGCTACTGCCTCGGGGCCTCCAAGGCCTCCTTTTACGGTTTGACTCCGGAAGCATCACCGCCACACTTTCTGCCTTATAACAACAGTGTTCATGCTGCTGTTTTCTCGTTTGAATGGTGTGGTCAGGAAGACATACTTAACCGAGGCGTTCCAACTTAGCCCTCAGGGGTAGCAACGCATATGTATTTTACCTAAGAAATAACTTCAATCTCGTCTTAGGTTGACTACATATGTCCTTGGGCGGCAGTAGCCACTTACCATCAGATGGCCTGCATGCTCGTTTGCTACCTCAAAATCAGCATTATCGACTTGCAAATTTCATTGGAAGACTTTGTTTAGCCTACTGGCGGCAAATATCTAAGTCCGCCACTGAACAAGGGCCTCCGCTCATTCGTTGCCCCCGGGTCTCCACATCTCTAAATGCGGCCCTGCTCCAAACCATTCCATGTTGCTACTCCACACGTTGGAATAACTATCACGACCACAATTTCTGCAGATACTCGAGATTCACTGCTACATCGTTAGCCGACATCATTGTAACTGATACAGGTCCGCTAGCTTTGTCAATGGATTTTCCGTCAACGAAGGCTGTATGCCGATTCTCCTTTAGTTTACCGCGATCACGAACATTTCTAAGAATAGTATAGTTTACGTTATCGAATAGTACTTTCGTATATACATTTATGCATATTTATTGCTTGTTCTATACGATGAGTTACCATGTTTTTTGATTGTTCAATAGGATGATTTTATCTACCAAACAGTAATTGATAATCGATTGATCTGATATTGTCTCTATTAATATTCACGTTTAAAATACAGATAAATTAGAAACCAACATTGGCATGAAATCTAGAAAGCCCAAACTAATATGACAAAAAACAAAAAAATTATAGTTTACAGGAGTTTTAAAAGTACTGCCAGTATCTTGATTTCGAAGTTTCAATCAAATGATCAGTTAACAGAGTTTTATAAATGGAATACTTAATTATTTTATAAAAATATTTCGTTTCAAACACTACAAAATCAAGGGAACGTATACAACGTTTAGACTGCTCTCCTATTAAACTCTATTTTTTGGACATACGATAGTTTACGTAGGAGGTATCAATCTATCTACCTTAAGTGTATTAAATATTATTTTAGCGACGCAAGTTCTCTGGTTTTTCATAGCAACAAATGCGGTAGTGGTGTAGCTGTACTAAATAGCAAAAATTGAAATCGTTAGATTCGCCCTTAAATCTGTGGCGTATCAGTCAAATGTGTAGTGATCAGAGGCAATAGATAGTGTTATCCCTTTTTATCATACTCAATTGCAAGCTATACTTATTTATCTAAACGAGTGATCTAATTCATTACCAACGATTAAAATCTTTACTAAATTGAGTACCACCATATCAATGTTCGTTCGTTCAAACACGATGTTATTGTCTGCCTTCAATGAACATTATTTTCTCTTTCTTTTAATTGCATATTGCGTACATATACCTACTTCTTGTTTTTTATGTACAAAAAGATCCAAAATAGATTTAACAATATTTTATAAATCGCAGTTTATGACAAAGATTATAAAGATAATGCCAAATATAGTATTGAATATGAAAATTGTCATTGACGTCGTAAGTATGAAGTTTTATATGCAATGTTTTGACCGTTAATGTAAACCAATTTATTGCGTTTCATAATTAAATCGGTTTTGGTAAAAGCAGTTTAATGTTCATGACAAAATATAACGACATTTTAAGTCTTTTTACTTGTCATATCATGGACGTTATTTATGTTACTTAGATTTTTCGGAAATGGTAGAGCATTTAGTGTTTCCAAAAGCATCACCGTCTACTCATCACCACCTATGTGCCTTATTACTCTATAGCAGTGTTTTCTAGATTAACGAGTGTGGTATGTGAGAATGTGACCGGCGTTTGGACTTGGTCATCCGGGTAACAACGCATTTGTAGTCGACCTAAAATAGAATTTCGATCTTGTCTCGACTTGATCATAAATGGACGGCAGTAATAGACGGCAGTAACAAATATAGAGTAAAGTATGTTCTTGCTGCTGTATTCTGGTTAAAAGAGTTCGGTCAGGGAGACATACTTAACCGAGGCGTTCCAACTTAGTGCTAAGGATAGCAACGCATTTGTAGTTGGCCTAAGAAAGAACTTCGATTCTTCTTAGGTTAGTTACAGATATCCATGGGCGGTAGTGATTTACCATCACGTGGACTGCATGCTGGTTTGCTACCTCATAATCACAATTAAAAAGTAAAGTATAAAATACGACTCTGTTTATTATTTTCAAAATATAAACATACTAGTTATTATAATGATTGGCCAATCACACACTGCCGCATTCTACTGTTGTCAGATATGTGATATTATTATGAATTTTGATTAGCCGGATAGTGTGGACTCAAGTAACCCAAGATTGAACAAGGTATCGATTCGCAAGTGAAATAATTAATGCAATCGGTCCAGTTGTAAACTGACCTCGAACTTTAGTTTATAATTTTGTTTACATATTAATGTTTAACAGAAAGAATTTATGAACATCTTCAGTGATAACGAAAACGTGTATGTTTATTTGCGTATTTTTATAGAGACCCCTAGGTTTAACCCCTTTTACATTTCGGACATCTAATTCTGAATCAGATTATAGTGTTAGTCATTGTTTGCGTTACTTTTAGTTAATAAAAACTCTTTTTTTTTATTACGTTCTTAACTCTCTCAATTCTCTAGCATTTAATTTATATACTCTGTGATCGAACTCTACTCCTTTTTGTATTTAATAATTATTACAGTAACAAAGGAATGTAATATTCATTAAAATTTAGGATTATTTAATTATTTTTACAAACAACAAAATTACTCTGATGATGTGATACAGACTAAAATATTATAGCATGTAAGCAATATAATAGTTTCTGTTATCCACGTACATTGTTAATTTAGTTAAATTTTATGAGCTTCCATAGCACAAATTCGACCTTTAGAACATGGTTGTTAAGTATTACAAGTTTCTAGGTCATACGCATTTATTAAAACACATAGAGAAACCGTTGTTTTACATTTTAGCGGAAGGATCTAATCACTGTGTGTATGTTTTCCCTTTTACGGTTTGACTACGGAGGCACCACCCCCACACCTGTGTTCATGTTTGAAAGGTGTGGTCAGGAAGACATACTTAACCAAAACATTCCAACTTAGTCCTCAAGGGTAGCAACGCATTTGGAGTTGACCTAAGAAAGAACTTAAATTCTGTCTTAGGTTGACTACATTTGTCCATGGGCGACAGTGACCACTTACCAACAGGTGGACTGCATGCTCGTTTGCTACTTCCAAAACATAAAAAAAAAAAACACTGCACATAGTGTGCAAAATTTGAATAAATTGGTTCCGTAGTTTAGGAGTCCATCGCGGACAAACAACGAGACACGTAATTTACAAGTATATATAAAAATTTTGGATCAGCCATTCGCAGCAATAAGCAAACATGTTTATAATCTTGAAGTAGCAAACGGGAATACAGTCCTCCTGCTGGTGAGAACTCACTGCCGCGCATGGACATCTGTAGTTAACCCAACACAGGATCAAAGTTCTTTCTTAGGTTGACTACAATTGCGTTGCTGGTAGTATTATTAGTTAGTATAATTAAAATTTTAAAAGAGGTTATAAAAATTAATTAAATTTCACAAGTCGACGAAGAGTTTACTCTTTGAATTAACATTTGAACGAAGTACATAAAAAGTAATAAAAGTTGCTTAAGAAATCAAACAATTAGGAGTTAAATGTCAGGTGCGAAACTTTTGTCATGAAGTTCTATGAATTTTTGATGAAAAGAGTTTATTTGGAATATGTAATTACAAATTGATGTCCATGAGCTTCAGTGGACACGTACCCAGCCCCGGATATTCATTTTTTAGGCGGGGCAAAAACTGAAAAAGCCGCCCCGTCTATATTTCGCCTGACCTAAAAAAAGGTCGACCAAGTCCAAGGGAGACCTATTCTTTTTCGCTGTCGTGCCCAAAGGAGTTGTGCAGATTTTAACTTGGCGTGGACGGCGAGTTCAATATTTAATAATACATACTTCCATAAAATATTGCATTTATTTATATTATCTCTTGTCTCTTTAATTCAATTTATGTGTGGATTTAGCAAAACTGTCCACATTTAGAAAAATATATATCGTGTACGTTCATTCAGGCCTAGACTTCTATGGATAATATCTGCCCATCTCCTTTGCTGCCGCTCGGGGCCCCGGCTTGCCCCCTCCTAGATACTGGCCTGTATATGAGACTAACTGTTCCCGCGACTCCGTCCGCGTGGGAGTACAGAAGAATACTACATCCCGCGTTTTCAACCGCATAATTCCGGGATCGGGCTTGGAATCGGGATAAAAAGTAGCCTGAAGTAGTAGATGAAACCTTTCTCAAGGTTTCATCTCTCAATCTCTATACCAATCAATCAATCTCTATACCAAAATTCAGCAAAATCGGTTCAGTGGTTTAGGCGTGACAAGGTAACAGACAGACAGAGTTACTTTCACATTTATAATTAGTAAGGATTTGATTAACACAGTTAAACAGTAAAACAATATTTAATTTATCTGGCTGTACTGTTCATCTAATTGATAGGTATCTCTACCTATAAGTAGGTACCTATAAGTAGGTAGTTTCCCTTATATAGTACCTATATAAGGGGAAGGGGAAGTCCCTGAGTACCAGACACTCAAGGCTTTTTAATAATAAAAATAAAATATTTTCTCGTTAATATCTTTTTATTTCTAAATAGGTCTTGACTATTTTTTGTTTGCGATCGAATTACTCCAGTTTATTACCAAATATTTAAATTGTTAGATTCGTCCTGACATCGAAAATCTGTGGCGTATAATTCAAATGTGTGATGAACAGCAGAAATAGTATCATCCCTTCTTATCATGCTTAATTGCAAGCTATACTTTCTCATCTAAATGAGTGAGCTCACTCATTTCTTAGTAGAAACATTTAGGCGCGGTCGCATTAGAGCAAGGACATATCTACGACTTAAATCTAAATGTAAATTGAATTTAAGGACACAAAATAATTAGATTATTAATATGTATTAATTCCTTATAGCATAATGGAGGTAATTAATCATTTTATTGAGAATTTATTTCTAGAATGCCTTAATTTGTGACCTAGTGACTGTGACTCATTCATAAACGTCAGGCATGAAACTTTATTAAAGCAAATTAGTTGAGCAAACTTTGTTTAAAAAGTATAAGTCCTTGATTTGAAGAGGGTCGACTCTCAAGGTGAGGATTGCAGCTTGTCCAATTATAGATGTTTTCGTTTAGAAGAGGCCACCCTCAGACAATATACGAGTATATATATGTACATCAGCGTTTTGGCATTTTTACCGTTTACCGTTTATAGTTTCTTTTTAACTCTATTTTTTATGTTTTACAAAATATTAGGGCAATGCACATTATTAGATATACATTTATTCCACAGGATATGCAAATCAGCAAAACGTAAATTTAACCGTAAAAAATATTATATATAAAGAGGAAACGTATATATAGAACTATGGCGTTGGCTTATCTCCAAGGCGATGGGAAGGGTCTGAAACAGTTTTTCGTTTTGCCGATAGCGGCGATACTTATTCTTTCATTTGTAAGCGAATGCGTCAGTGAATCGACCCCTATTCCGAAGGAAGAAATGAAAGCGGCATTGAGTACACAAACGCCAGTAGCTACGGATTTTAAACTCTCGACAAAGTCGAGTGCAAAGCCATCAAAATTCACGGTACCTTTGCCTACTGCGTACTTGACAACAAAGGAAAGCGTTAAAACAACAAAAGCGTTACTCAAAGCTGTTACTGAGAGTCCGACGGTGGCGCACAATTTCACGACTGAAGCTAACACAAGCACAAAGGGTATCATGAAAATTCTAAGGGGACAAAAGTTGAGCACGAATACTACTGCACTCGGGAATGGATCGCATTCTTCAACGCGACTTCAAGATCGTCTAGAGGCCATAGATTGTGATCTGCCTGTGCTGCCCAGAGAGTCTCGCCTCTGGCGGGGCAACGAAACACATGAGTTGAATCTACCAGTGACGGTAAATATTATTTGTATATTTGGATAAAAATCTTTTTATATTTGGATAAAAACAAAGTATTTGTTTAAGATTTCAAATACTTTGAACTTATTTTATTTGAATTTATGAAAACTTATTTTATTTATTTGAACCATTACATACATTCGTTTCACCATAATATCCATTGTATAACCAACTCCAGCTACAAAACAATAAAAGCAATAAAGACTACGCAAGGCCAAATGATGCGAAACTTCCGTGTAGTATGAAATCAAAACAGATTGATCGATTTTCCGCAAAAAACGTTTTGTGATATGAATATTTATAATATCGTTGTGTGTATAAAATATACATTATCTTATGTAGGATTTTAGATTCATGGATCATTATGTTTCGGGAAACCTTATTCGATCGATGCCCAGTTTCGTTTTAAAGGTGCTTAAGTCGACAAGGAGATTATATTTTATTATTATTTTACCAAATGACCCATTTTGCTGAAATTTTACTATATGTGCCTAAATAAAGTTATTCCATTTTTTTGGACTTCACGACACGACTTGATTCACGAAGACACGTAAAAATAAATTTAAAACGTATGAAACGAAAATTGATATTTATAAAAAATAGTTTTGTATTTAATACATAACTAATTTTTCGCCCTAGCTAGGAATCGAAACTCGGACGGCAAATTGCACAACATACATTTGTATCCAATAAGTAATTTAAATAACGTTGTTAGTCCTATTTTATTGGACGTAATTCATTTAGACGTTAGTATGTACTTAAGCAAATTAAGAACTCTACCTACTAGTACACTTCTAACGAGGCACGTAATGAAATTGTTCTAATTAGCATAAATGTTTTTGCGTACCGTATAAATTAACCTAAACTGGGTTGTTTGGTTTAGTAGGTATTTTTTCAATGGATTATTTCATTATGTACTACAAAAATAAAATTCATGCAAAATTAATACTACCGCGTTTTTTAGTTTTTGTAACAATACATCGCATGCTTAATGACACAGTGACAAATAAATAGATAGATTAGATAAATAGGTAGGTCAATAAAATGCGATTTTCTTCACTCGGATCTCATCAATAACTAATCATACATTCAAAATACCATAAAATTTAAAAAAATATATTCAAAATAATAAAAGTTAGTTTTAACTTTATGCACTAACAAGTACGTTTAGTGCCCATAGAAAGATCTTCTTTTGCGATGTTCAAAAAATCGTTCCTTTTTTAGTTAAGTAAGTACTCCATTAGGCACGACATGTACGAACATGTATACTATGTATTTTATATTGTTATATGAACAGACAACAATAGTATTCTCGTGCACATAAGTTTGATCGTGACAACGGCAGGGAACTACGAGGTCAGATACATAAACCATAAATCGTGTGAGCGTATAAGAAATGGTGGAAAAGGTTTTTTTGCTTCAATAGTTACGCTCAATAATGTAATATGTTTGTAAATTGTTTTAATAGTGTTTTGTTGCGTGAATTATTTTTTTTGTAATTTCACGCAAGTTTTTTTACTTGTAATCATTAAAACTTATAAACTTTGTAAACCATTAATCAAAAATGAATAGATTTATTTTAAGCTATTTAAAATTATTATGACTTTTTTGAAGTATGGCTTTACTGTGCCGAATTTTAAATTAATTAATTTTGAGGAAAAGTTCAAAGATTTATGAAGGTTTTATAAAAAAAATCGCCTCAAGGCTAATTTTATTCAAATTTATCCTGCTCAATCAACTTAGATCAAAGTAAATGGAGTCTACTTAATTTACAAAATTAACTCACACATTTGAACACCTTAGGGTACCCTTCTCCCAAGTTAATGTTGCGAATCAGCTACAAATAATAGAGCACTTGATATGCCTTGTTACCATGTAAAATATTTTCTCTTCTGTACCTTTAAAGGAGATTTACATAAATGACTATAATTAACGGTAAACTTAATCGACTAAATTTGCCTAATAATACACATTCAATCAGGCAACATTTATGCAGTCAATCTATTCATGCGTAAAGTCCCTCCAATGACTAAGTATCTATGCATAATTGGCTAGGTACGAAAGTTGTTTTAATTGCGCTCAAGCTGACTTGGTAAATTAATGTGTGTGACTTGCGTTATGGGCGACGGAGGAGTGTGCGGGCGGTCGGACCGAGGGCGCTACGGGAGCGGCCGAGGAGGAGTGCCCCCCGGTCATCGTATCGTGGGAGGGCTCTGCAGACATTCAGAACGGAGACATCCTTATCGTTCGTATCGGCGACTCCTCGCGTCTCGCCTCATTCGGTCACGTAGACACTAACTCGACACTCGAAACGAACTCATCACGCAGCGAAGCAGAGAGGTTTGTTTTTATTTATAGACGTGACCTATTTGACTCGTGAGCAGCGACCTGGACAATTAGATAACAAATTGCTTACAAGCCCCGTTGGTTCGAAACAGATCTGGTTCTATGAGCATTACTTTGCAGGTCTCACACGCTATTTCAACCGGCGGTGTACCAGGTGACTCGTCAGGGTCACGAGCACTGCGACATTTCTGATGGAATGCTACTCGATATTACTCCATTAGACGAGCGCGGCGCTAAACTATTCACGCTGTATGATAAAGACCTCACGGAGGGTGTTAATCTGCTAATAGGTAACGAGAAATATGAATATTTAATGTTCTATTCGGTGATCGTGGCATAATCAATGCAAACGTGATTATTACGGTTACTCCCATATGTAGAATATCAAATGAAGGCTATTTAAATATTCATTATGTTATAGAGGGTCGTTTACATTTTAAAAAGTCTATCTGTTGCTAAGAGTGTGATCATGTTACTTAAGTATGCTATTCATAAACTAGGTAAATGGTCAAATGGATCAAATACGCTTATTACTTTTGAAAGTGTGCATAAATAAAAAATAAAGGTTTAAACAAAAAAAAAGGTTGTTGTGTACAAAGATGATATTAGTTTCATATTAAATTACGGTGAAGGAGGCAATTTATAAACTAATAATCAATTTAATTTTACAGTCGTATCAAAAAATTGGGGTGCACAGTGTGTGCGTTTGAAAGTGACAGTGAAATCAGATAACTGCGGGGAGGCGCAAGATTGTTCAGGAAAAGGCGTGTGCTACACGAACGTGTCTATGGTAATGCATTAGCGATTTAAATTGATAAGCCATTAGTGGTAATGTAGTGTCAGATTTATTAATGCGCATGTTCGTAGGAGGGCTACGAGTGTCAGTGCTGCGCCGGCTACATCGGCTCGCACTGCGAGGAGCGGGACGCATGCGATCCATCACCGTGCTTGAATAATGGGATATGTATCGACCTCGCTAAACCTTTCAACGGTGTCAACTATCGCTGTCTCTGTCCATCCGGTACATCGCAGTTCGTTTAATAGATTTTCTATCATTATTTGTGTTGTACACTTTAAAGTTAGGATAAGTTTTTATACCACGATTTTTAGATTTCACATTTAAACATTGCCAATGCGTCAAACCGATATCGGTACAGTCGTAGATAAAAGACTATCTAGGTGCAAACATTGTACTGATCTAACATGCTTTTTTGAAAATTTAATCAGTTTTGAATATTACGCAATGAAAAATAATTCTTTAAAAGAAACTTGCTATTTTAATTTGACGTAGGTTTTACGGGATTCAAATGTGAGAAGGACCCTTGCTATTGGGCGCCTTGCTTGAACGGCGGATCCTGCATGAGCATGACGATGAACGGTTCCACGACCTTCCACTGCGCGTGCGCGGACAGCTGGACGGGCGTGCACTGCGAACTGCCCTCTACCGGCGGCGCCTGCGCATCTAAACCCTGTGTGAAGGGCATATGCGTGGAGCAAACAGACGATGATGAGGATGGACCCAAATATCGCTGCTTTTGCGAACCTGGTGAGTTTTGTTTTTATTGTACGTTTTTACGTAAAAAAATTACTCATTCTATTCTTCTTCAATAAACCCTTTATGGACATGATTGATATTGAGCTTCAGATATGCGCGAGTATTCTTTTTGATGTATAGTGTTAAATTATAATAATAACTTTCAAGGATGTGACTCCCTTAAAGTTACGTAATGCTGGAGGTTATGTTTCGATCTAATGGTACGGGAATCGCCTCCTGTTTTTGTTAAGTGTAAATTCAGTTGTTGTGCTACTACCTACTAGTTTGTAGGATGTGTAAGGGAACTTTCAAAGCAGATCTAGGTAATTCAGAGCAGCACATATAAAGGAGTTCCGTCGGGAGTGAAAAAAAACATTTTGTATATGAATATCAAGTTGAAATATAATAGAAAACGTCATTACACTAACTACCGTTTAAAATTGTTAAAATTATATACTTGAAATGGATGGTTGTACAGCTGCATTTAAAAGTATGACTGCATTTAAAGCATGAATCAAATAACGTATAGCTAACGTTGTTACAATGGTAGCATGTTAAAGCCGCTTGGATTATTTCTCTACTGTGCATCGAGAAATCTAATGGCCTGCAATCTCTTCACTATGTTATACTGCGGTAAAACGAAGCGTTATATGCTTTTAAGCTGGATTGAAATAAACGATCCTGTGTTGGTATGAATATGTTGCTTCATATTTTTCTGTACTTTTAGTTTAGTTTCAAACATCAAATGGATAAAGTCGAATACAAAGCCAATGACAGTGAAATAATTTACAGTGAACAAAAGGATGATGACAGTTAAGTAAAATGAATAGCGAAATACCATTTCGGGCTTTTCGGGTAGAATTTCGCGCACAGCGCCGGCTTGTCAAAATAGAGTTATCATTTCGTGAATATATTCATGTATTATAAGTAAGGATAACATTGAACATACCTACGATTTCTATAAGACTTCACTTGGCAAATTAAATTTAGTAATCCCGCTTTTCCGACGTCGTTCACTATTTTAAAAGAAATTAATAAGTAATAAGGTGATAGTAATCTATAAGTTTTGATGTAAAAAATAATGAAAATGAGAGTTTTGAAGAAGGTATTGTGGGTTGATCGGAGGCGCTCCTACTACACGTTTTTCTTTTTAAAACAGCAGTATTCTGGTTCGAAGGGTGTGGTAAGGGAGATAAACCTAGCTGAAATGTTCTAACTTAGTCCTCAGAAGTAGCAGCAAAGTAAAGTGGAAAAGTCATAAAGTCGAGAAACGTAAGTTTATTATGAGCGTTAGACAGCCTTGTTTGCGAGTAATGGGCAAGCGAAATTTGTGTAAGTGATTTATTTGAGATTGGAAGGTTGCCCGCAGTTCTCCGCAGCCCTGTTACGAGCTTAGGGTCGCTTCTCATTTAGAATAATTTATACACGTTTTTATGACATTAATTTGGTAAACAATCGTTTGTGGTTACTACGTGTTTTTGTCGTTAAATTGAAACTTTGACCGTAACTTTAAATTGAACATTTTGGGAAAATAAAGTTTTGAAGTGAATTTATGTTTGTGCTGTAACTTCTTTTACGACGTGAAAGTTATGTTAAGGTCTTTCGATAAAATATTTGAGTAAGTAAAAAGATTCAAAGGTTTTTTGGTGTACTTGAGTTTTGGACATATTAAATTGCTATTATAGAGGTGGTCCTAGGTGTTGATGGGATTGTCCATGGATATCAACAAGCCACTTCACATCTACGTGCTTAAAACACAATTTCGTAAATCCCAATACCATTACAATTCTTTCTGTTTAATCAGGCTTGTTTTTAATGAAGCTATAACCACTTTGCAAAACAATAGGAATAGGACGTGGCTTCGCAATATTGGGATAAGAAAGGGGTTTTCCTTTCGTAAATAAAGCGGGTGAATTAATCAAGAGAGTTGTTTTCCCGACAGAGAAAGAAATTTGGGATGAATGCGAGCAAACAGTCCCGGGGGCCAGATTGTCTTTCAACGAAGAAACTGGAAACTTATGTATTTGTACTGAACTTTTATAATAGAAGTCGCAGGGCATTGACTTTGATGTTTCGTAATAGAAACATTTGTATAAATTTGGGGATGATCTTATGTTTATTAAAACTTTACAATTTTATCAAGACTATCAAATTAGATGGATACATATTTGTATGATAAGTTGATTTTTTTTAATTATCATAATAGAATTATTTAAATGTCGTTGTATTTATATGCAAGCCCGTTTACGTATAATACGAATTGCTCTCCTTTCACCTTTGTGTTGGTAAAAGTATTTTCTATGACACTGAGGTAGCAAAAAGCAGTCCATCTTATGGTAAGTGGTTATTACCGCCCTATCTGATCAACCCCAAACAGGATTGAAGTTTTATTCGAGGTCGACAAAAGATGTAAACAAAACGATTCTGAGGACTAAACTCGAAACTCGAAAGCACTCGAAAAGTGTATCTTATACACCCTTCAACGCTTCAACTTAGCAGTATGCTGCTATAAGACAAAAATAGATGTGGCGTTGGCCTGTGGAATCAACCACAATTTCGTGATTCAACATTTGTCTCTTCCACTTTCTTATTTCTACATTTATTACCGAAATAATAGGAAGCTTGTGTAAATAAAATTAAAGCGCAACAAGACTCGTTACGGCTTGAACTTTATGAGATAAGTGATGTAGATTTTAAGATTCTAAAAGGTGTAAATGTAATATTCTTTTCTGTTAGAAAAGAATTTTTTTTTGTTAGAACATACAGTTTTAATTCTAGATTTTTTATTGGATCTGTCTACACTTAAATACATGATGCAGGCTACACTGGCGATAAGTGCGAGCTGGAGTACAACGAGTGCGAGTCGTCGCCGTGCCGGAACGGCGGCACCTGCACGGACCGCGTGGGCGGCTTCGAGTGCGCCTGCGGCCGCGGCTACGATGGCAACACTTGCGAGGAGAAGGTAGGCTGTTGTTTTCGTATGGCAACACCAGCGAGGAGAAGGTAGGCAAGTGTATTCGCATGATTACACTTGGAAGGAAAAGGTAGATTTGTATGGCATATGGCCATTCTTCAATGGAGGAGGTAGACAATACAAGAGGGCGATAGGCGATTATGGCTACACTTGCGAGGGAAAGGTAAGCAATTGTTCTTATGGCAATTAGACGGTAAATAATTATGACAATAATTACGAGTTTTCCCCTTGCACGAATCAAATTGTGTCTTCGGTCGAGAAAGCTTATTTGATGATAACATGTATAGGGAAAATATAATAAATATAATAAATAGAATGTGCCTGACGAATTCTAAACACACTGCAAAAAATATACCTTTAAATATATGTATGTATATTCCAGTTTAACTTAATTCTACTCACATGCCCAATTGATCTGTAAAGATACTAAGAGATAGACTTGTATCAAAAGACACAATGGAAAAATCGTATTGGTATTCTATAAGGTATCATTACGAAGTTAAGGTATTATTACATTATATCGAACTTTTTCCTCGAATAGACTTTATGGCAGAAACTTTGTCTTCTAATGGCGGTACTTCCGCGAACCGCGTGGGCGGTTACGCGTTCGGGTATTAATAGCGGTGACAGAAACTGCTGTCTATTTTACGCAATGACTTCCGTTCCGAAATGGCAACGCGAATTACCGATGTTAATGCCTTAGGGACTGGATATACTAAGCGCAGACGGGGCGCTAAGAGACAAAATGTATGGCGCTCTATAGAATGAAATACAGTGAGTGCTCGCGTTACGCCATACATTTTGTCTTGCAGCGCCTTGTCCACTTAGAATGAGGATAAGTCAAGTCAAGCTTCAAATTACAAATAATGCTTGCATCAACGAAATCTTGTATTCGAATTTATAACTTGAAGTTCGGTTGTTATTCCATCGATGTGCCGTTTCTCTTTGTAGGTCTTTAACCTTTTCCGTTTTGGAAATTTGTCCGCATTGTGTTAATTGACCGCCGCTATTTGATACACTAGGGATTAGACTCACTATTTGGTCTCTATATTTTTAACCAAGATCAAATAATTTGGGTCTTTGGACTTGAATAAAAGGCCTTTTATATCTGATTGCACAGGAAAAGCTACATTAGAGGATACTGATATATGAACTGTTAGGGAGAATAAGTCATTCACTCGATTGCAATTTACCTATTATCGTATCGGCGAATGCTAACATCAGAAAGACTTGGAATTAAAATCCTCTTGAGAAGGGTCTGGTAAAAACTCTTAGTGTTGAGTTTTCATGGTATGTTATAGGATATTAAAGGAAGATATTATAAGAAGATATTAAAGGAAGATTATCTTTTATTGTTTATTCTGATGAA
>DWTF01000153.1:0-14928 GCA_018250225.1 Udranomia kikkawai
ACTAAGTTGGAACGCCTCGGTTAAGTATGTCTCCCTGACCACACCCTTCAAACCAGAACACAGCAGCAAGAATACTGCTGTAGACAGTACGCAGTAGACAAGGATGTGAGTTAACAGTAACTTAACAGTTTCGATTCGAGCATGCATAAGTCAGGTAAGCCTGAGTCAGGTGAAACTTGAACACATCTGGACTTGGTCAGTGCCTAAGAACATTGTAATCCACCCTGGATCAAATTTATTTCTTCGGTCGATTGCAAATGCATTGCTGTTAAAACGCCAATTTTTACTAAATGCACAAAATTAAAGGAGCCATTTCAGATAATACGGGGAAGAAATATAATAGGTCCGAAGTGGAAGTAACTATTTTTTACTAATTTTTCAATTGTAGCAATATAGGTAGTACGAAAACGATGTACATGTGTAAATGGCGAGTGTACTTAACATTGATGCCTTTTTTCAACGTATGTATTATCTATGTACAACTGTCTAGGTGCCTAGTAATATAATTTATTAAAAATTTCGACTTAAAATGTGAAAATATACTCCTGTTCATAATATATATTATTGTCGTCAATGAATAATCAAAATATAAAAAAATATCCAGATATTTGGGATGGACAGATTGGCAGCTTGCTATTGCTATTTCTATAATATCTAAGTGTAACTGATACACTTTGACGTCACATTTGCGTCAATTTCGCCTGCTGTAAACTTGTGATGTAGGTTATTTTTACAAATTTGCAAATTGGCCGCCAATTTGAGCGTATTTACATTCGATCGCCCACACTGGCGAGTCTCACCCCATTTTATAGATTGAGATCAACCTTATTTTTCTTATTCCTAGTTACCATTACTTCACTCCCACATGTTATAGGATCCCACATCGTAAGTTTTTTTTCAGCGAACAGTTCTGAAACTCACATATCGATTTTTTTTTCAATGAAACGTTCATATCGATATTCAATGAAAATAAATGCATATTATAATCAGAACGCTGTATGTTAAATCTCACTCACTCACTCGCTAACCAAAAAATCCAAGTAAACCGAACTTCACCACGTTTTGACATCACACTTCGTTTTCAATTAAGATTTCGCAACGAATCGAGTCGACAATAAACAGACAAATGGTGGGCAGGCCTCACCGTTTATATATAGAGCTGGCTGGTATCATCAATCATGCTCAGTGTCAAGAGGTCGAGAGGCAGTTCAGCCAATTGACCCGCTGAATCACATCGCGCTCGACTTATTAAATACTGCTGATGCGGACTGTATTCATGCGCCAGATGGTGCTACATCAAAGGAAAATTTTACGAGTACGGGAGGCGATCTTTCTTTAGTTCTCAGCTACGTAAAAGTTTGAACAGAATATTATGGGTTTTTTATTTCGCACGTTACAGTTTTAATTAGTATTTATGTAGCAATCAAAATAGGTTTTGTAATTTGACTCAGAATTCGTTGAAATTAAACTGTAGCCCTTTAAAGTTTTTTTTTTAAATATCCAGAAAAAGTCACTTTAGAATTGTACTTAATAAACCTATACTATAATTTTAAAAGGTTTTAGTAATTGGTTAGATCATCTATTTACTTAAAAAAAATAAGACCAAAACCTACTACCTACTTGAAATCGTAACATGTTGGTTAATGGATGGTATAAGATATTGATGATTTAGAAATCACCCGTCTTTTTGGTATTGATCTCGGCATACACTCATTCGTATCCATGCTCCCATCGTTTGCAAAAGTAGCAACGCAAATTAATAAATGTGAACAATTATTAAGTAATTCCGCGAAGACATTAGTTGTAATTTAGTTAGTTTTATTATATTTAGTTAGTTATATTTATTAGTTTTCTATTGTCTATTTCAGAACGGCTTCGTATCCGCCCTTCCGTATCTGTGCATGTGGCTGTTCTCGATGTTCATCTCAGTCGTGGCCGACTGGATGCTGTCGAGCGGCAGGTTCAACCATACGCAAGTCAGGAAGATCATCAACAGTATCGGTGAGTTGGTTGTTCTGTTATTATTTATGCTTTTCTAAAAAATACTTCATCAGTATTTTTTCCCATAAGTATTACCATTGCATTGAACCCATGCATGATTGGATCTTGCAGTCCCCTTAATTATGGGCATTGTCCCACTTCATAACTAAGACCAGAACAATTTGACGTTCCATCTCGGGTTATTAACAGATGCTTTGTTATCTTGAAACGCCGCCATGTTTAATGGCTATCCGTTACCGTACCATCTAAACCAGATCATGGTAGAAACACTGCTTACTGCACTGGTACTTATTATGGTAGAGAGTATTAGGGAGCCAAAGACTAAAGCTAGAATTTTATGAAATTTGTAGCTTAACTTTTTCGTCACTCGAGTCAGCTCGACTTTTTTTTTCGAATGAATCGGTTCCTCGGGATCTGATCTGCAGATCGCACATCTTGTCTACTTACCAACTGTAAAATCTAGCTACTTCTGGCAACTTTTCGGGGTATGTCTAGCAACTAGTTAAGACAGGAGTTGGCAACACTGCCAAATGCTCATCACACTCTCGTGTGCAGGTGAATACGGTCCGGCGGTGGGTCTGTTCATCGCGGCGAACACGGGCTGCAACCCCGCCGCCACCGTGGCCGTGCTCGCCATCGGCGTCGGCCTCAACGGCGGTATCTACTCCGGCTTCAAGGTGAATATTATTCGACGGAAAAAAGTTTCTAACTTGCCTGAACTTTTAATATCTACTGTATTAGAAGTAGAAGACTTTTTGGGCTGATAGGATATGGGGTGTATTTGGGGCAATGGAGATGGACTTGTTTTGTTACTCCCTCTGGGATGATGAGAAATTGGAACATATTTGTAGTAACCCCAAAGGTAATATAAGAGGTATTAAGCCAAAATCCAAACCTACCTGCTCTTTTAATAACTGCTGTATTAGAGTAGCAGACTTTTTGGTCTGATAGGATATGGGGTGTTTCTGGGGCAATGGGGAAGTACGTGTCGCTCTCTCAGGGATGATGAGAAAGGGACCCTATTTGTAGTAACCTCAAAGGTAGTTTAAGAGGGACTAAGCCAAAATCCAAACCTACCTGCTCTTTTAATAACTCCTGTATTAGAGTAGAAGACTTTTTTGGGCTTATAAGATATGGGGTGTTTCTGGGGCAATGGGGAAGGACCTGTGACTCTCTTTGAAATAATGAGAAATGGGCCCTATTTGTAGTAACCCCAAAGACAATATATTAAGAAGGATTAAGCCATAATGCTTTACGCTGAATTCGTTGCAACACTTTCGCATGGCACAAGCCTTTGCTGTAAATAATTTGAAGTCTTGAACCGTTAAACATATAACAAAACGTCCATAGCGTTGCACCAGTACGAATTTCCGAAGTCTATAAATAGCACGAAATGGAAAAGAGTATTACTCCCGCCAGGACCTAGGATCAAAGCGTAGCTCCTCTAGAATCTCTAGAAAAAACATTGTAGGAGTATGATGTATTACAGAATTGAATTGAAGGTAGCTGCGATCGTGTTACTATTAAGAAATCTGTTTCCAGGTGAACCATCTGGACATCTCGCCCCGCTTCGCTGGTATCCTGATGGCGTTCACCAATTGCCTCGCCAACCTCACCGGCCTCCTCGCTCCCATTGTTGCTGGCTACATCATCGAAGGAAGAGTGAGTTTATCAGTATTTTGGAAATATTAGTAAAAGCAGTAATAAAACAATTTGATGGGTGGTGGCATATTAAGTCAACCGAGAAGAACCAGCGCCATACGATATCTATCATGAGTATTTTAGTTTCTTAGCAGTCACAAGGTCAAATGGCAAATTGACCTTACAGTAAGAAGAACTATAGTCAATACGGCACATTCAACAAAACAACCTATAAATACATGATACTTGTGATACGGAGTGAAATATCCTGAGGATTAATTGGGATAAGTCTCCTACCACAACCTTCAAACCAAAACACGGCAACCAGGCCACTGTTTTCAAGGCAGAAACAGGTGTAACAAGTCATCAAACTGAATATAAAAACGATACTAACAACTTATTCATTTCAACAGCCAAATATAAAACCAATACTTATTACTCATTTTACTCCCCAGCCAACACAAGCGCAATGGAGGAAGGTGTTCTACATCGCTGGCGGGGTGTACATCTTCTGCGCGACCTTCTACAACGTGTTCGCGTCAGGGAGACGGCAGGAGTGGGACAACCCGGCGGAGGACGAGGCCCTCGCTAAGAAGGCCGCGGAGAAGAAAGCCGTCAAACAGGAGAGGAAGGCCGCGAAGAATCAGAACCAAGCGGAGACGGCGCAGTAACGTTGATAAGTTGATCGCTCGGCAGTTATAGCTAGTAACGGCAAAAAACGGTTAAGGAGTTAATGTCACGCCAGTTTTGTATTTTTTTTAATGAAACTTGTTGTTGGATTGGAACAAATTTGAATTTGGCGCCAGATTGATTGTCATTTTAAAAAAATCTTTTTGCAGTAACATTTTTTATAACTGGCACCAGTGTAAAAGCATAGACAATATTGTTAACGGTGTGTGAGCTATATTTGCCGAGCTTGGCTTGATACGAGTTCCAGGGATGTAGATAGATTAGACTGTTTTAATTGCAAAAGTGTTTTACACATATTTTGTAAATAACCTATTATACTCGCCTAGCGTTAAAACGTTTTATTTATATTTATATTTTGGATTTTGCATGCAGTCTTCAATCAACCGTTCCTATGTGGTTTTAAAATACACGCACATTTACGAGGCTGTGATAAAATCTTTTAAAGACAAATAAACCGGAACTCGTATCGAATCGACTTTTCAATTCGATATTTATTACAATTCGATTATAAGTACCATACAAGTATTGTTTATTTTAATTTTAAAGCTTGATTGTATATTAGAGACGTGTGAAAGGTGTTTTTTGAGGTTGGGTCCAAGATTTTATTGAAAAAGTTACCGTCCAGTGACATCTACAACCCTTGCATAGAATATTTCAGCCTTGAATCGGCGTTTTCCATTAACAAATTGCAATTGCAGATGCTCGAATGAACGACATTTCGAATATATTATAGGTACTATACACTATAGGTAAAAAACACTAATTTATGTCATAGACTAAAAGCCATCCAATTATTTTTAATATTGACTCTATTATCTAATTTAATAAAATTTGTATTCAATAGAGATTTTGAAACTTTATAATGACTTTTTCCAGACAAGTATTATGTATTATTGTACTACTTAAGTCATTCACATGTGCAATTTAATATTTAAAACGTTTCGTTTGACAAGTAGCGCCATTTTAGTCTATGCCTTTGAGTTAGTGCCAAACGGTAAGCGAGTTGTGAAACCCCAAACGGTTCGCTCGAAGCGAATGTTGTTGCATTAATTAAGTATCGTTTTAAGTCGTAAATTATTTATGGAATTACTAGTAGAGAGAGCACGCAGCGTTGCAGTGTTGCGTGTCCATATCTAATGTGATCGTTCTGTTATTAATATTATTAAGCTTTATTGTATAGGTACGCTACAGATAAAATATTCTAAGTGTTGCCATATTGTTGCCTTATCCTTTTTGCTGAGTATTAATGGGCTTTATTACTAAGGGTAAATGTAGTTACATTTACCCTTAACGCGAATATTAAAGGCCTTTGAGTAGTGGAGAAAGCAATATAAAATCTTTTGTATCTTTAACACACATACTATGGAAAGAAAGACAACATTTGGACAAGAAAGAATGGTCCATTATACACTTTTAATCTTTTATCTTTTGTGTCGACAACTAGATAGAGCTTTGTAACATAAAGAGTAGTTCGTTATTTATATCTTACCAAACTGGAAGGGTGTAAACACTACCATTTTTTTGTCTGTGACAATATTAAAAAAATATTAAATGTGCCTTCTTAAGTAGGAAGTACAAAGTTCCAATGTGTTGAACACATAAATTTAATGCCGAAAATGAAACCTTTTTTAGAACTTGTTTTTGTATAAGCTCTACTTATAATACAAATACATGAATGATAAATGTGTTTTATTTTAATTCACATACCCTTTAAAATATACTTAGTAGTCATTATACATCATACTTTTGTAATTAAGCATATTATTTTTACTATAGTCATATTTAAAAGAAACGAAAGTTTCAAATACTAGACATTTATATTTTCGTAATTCACTAATGTCCAAAACCTTAAGGCATTATGATGATAGTTATTTAACAACGAAAAAAAAAATATTGTACAAGTTACAAGTTTATTACTCTCTTTTTATATTATAAACAATGTTATAAAAAAATTGGACTTTAACTCACAACTTTGCTGTAATGTTGCAAACTGAATGCTCCCGTACCGCTTCTGCAAGGCTGACCGAGCATCAAGCAACTGGATGCAGAACGAATGCTGTCCTTCTTTGCATTCAAAACCGCTTCCTTCAGGAAGATCAGGGACGATTCAAAGGACATTTGCTGTAGTGGCGACGTCGATGCTTCCATACCTTTGCGACTCATGGGTTCGAATATACCGTTGTATGTCATGTAGTCTGCTACTAGTGACAAATGTCTCGGGTCCACTGTGATCCCGTAGACATTAAACACATTCTGAATCTCCTTTATAATCACCTTGTTCGCTGCTTCAATGCCATACGTATTTGCGATCGCATGAATATCATTACTGTATAATCTGTTCACGTCCAACAAGTTGTTGTACTTAAACATCTGTACTATATTAATGCCTTCCGTCTTAAGGTACAAGACATCTTTTTCCTTGTTGGTGATCGCGCGTTTGATGTTCTTAATTTCGTAGATAACTGACTTCATTGCAGCGTCACGAAGCGCTTGGGATAGGTCTACTCTCAAAAAAGCGATCGGGAAGAGCACAGTTAGCTCACACCATTTGTAAGTTTTGGTGTCATAAGTGTAATTTGTAGCATTGGACAAATTCTCTACTACGTTCGACATAATTTGACTTTCTTCGGCCGTTATTTTGTCATCATTCATTTCCGTGACGTCATCTGTATCTTTGGGACTGAACTCTTCTTCGGCTATTTCAGGTTCATCATCAGACTTATCCTCTTCCTCCGATTCCGGATCTTCGTACTCTTGTTCTTCTGACCGCTTCTTACGAATTCTGACCTGAAAAGTATAAGATGCCTTATAAGTATTTTTGTAGGAACACAGTATTGCTCGATTTTAAGTGTCTGTAAAATTGTCGTTATAAAGCAGAAAAGTTAAACGTATGGTTGAATTAGAGAGTTAGCAGTGTTAATGTACTGTGGTGTAATTATTCACACAAGGTACTAATATTAGGTAATATATAAGGTATATCACACATTAATTATAAAGAAAAAAATACTATTATTTCCGCAAAGTAATATCAGAGTATACAGAAATAGTTAAGCTTAAGCCTAACAAAAGCATTTATATATGCATTAAATTGTGTAATGATAAAGAAAGTATTGTTTATGTTAGTACACAGTATACAAGATGGTAAAAGTCGTGTAGTTTAACTGCAGAAGCACCACCGCCAGATTATTAACAGCAGTGTTTTTGAAGCTGTGTTCTGGTTTGAAGGGTGTTATAAGGAAGACACACTTAACTGAGACGTTCGCGTTCCAACCTAGTCTTCAGGGATAGAAGCGCATGGAGCAAAGAACAAAAGAATTTCGTTCGTGTGATGGGTTGATCACAGACGTTCATGGACAGTGGCATGGCAGTGAACACTTACAATGAATATTTTTTAAATTATTAATCTCAATGTACTCGTATAAACAAATAATTATTGCAAAATGTAAAGCTTACGTCAGTATTATCATCATCGTCATTAGGTCCTTCTTCGTCTGAACTGTCTTCATCCATGTTAACGGCTTTTTCAGCCACATCAGGTGACGCGCCTTCTCCGTCCTCATCATCTTCATCACTCGCTGCTCGACGCTTTTTCTCCTTTTCCGTGGACCACATCACGCCACAAGTTGTTTTCGCTTGCTTTCGAATGATCGAGAACATCTCACTGAAGAACTTATTCTGCATATGCTTTATAATCTGAGCAGGCTTAACTGTATACTGCACTTTGTATTGCGAGTGTGGTAAAAATGAAAAACGCATTACAGTTTTAAGCTGCCTGTTTGGATTCGTTACTATCTCGCAGTGAACGTCAATTTTTTCGAGGACGTCCGACACGGTCACTCTGTTCATCTTCTGCCTAAGACGCTCCGCTTTCTTGTTTAAATCTGTCAAGTCACTTCTGAATGGAATGTCCATGCTAGGAGTCTTTAGTTTTGCTGAAGCTGTCATAAGAATTTCTCGAAGACGGGGGATACCCAGGGTTACGTTCATGTCACCACGACCAGCGAAATGGAAAGTGTTTAGTGTCATCTGAGTGGACGGTTCGCCGATAGACTGTGCTGCTAGAAGCCCTACAGGTTCCCCAGGTGCTGCCATAGATGCTAAATATTTTGCGTTTATTATTTCTGTAAACTTATCTTTGTCCGTATAATCACTGTACATGTGTTCTTTTCGATTTTTTAGGTAATTTTGCGTGAGCTCATTCAATTGTTCATTTATGACACCAAATTTATATTCTGGCGAATATTTACTAGGAATTGGATCGGGGCATCGTTTCCGTGCGTATTGTTTTTTTTCATCCGCATCTAAATTGCGCCACATTTTTTCTAGCTCCCAATAATTCGGGTCTCTTGTTTGGTCTGTCGGTTTGTCGTCTAAAACGATATCATTTTTTGCTATAGATGAAAATTCAGTAAAAGGACTATATCTGACTTTTTCAAATGGATTTCCATTCTTTTTCTTCCACTTCTTGAGGGATTTTTGTGATTTTGCCAATGCTTTTGACTCGTCGTCTTCTTTTAATTTCTTTATTGCCGATTTGCTAATTACAGCGTTTGAATTAACATCAAGAAATTCGAATTGATCTTTATTAAAATATTGACATTTTAGAACATCAAGTCCATCTTCTCCGTAAGCAAATTGTATGACACTACTATCAGAATCCCTCACGGTATGATCATAAGCGACGCTCAAGCCTTCTAAATGTTTTATAAGACATCGTTGTAAATAACCTGAGCGACTTGTTTTGACAGCTGTATCAATAAGACCTTCGCGACCGGCCATACAATGGAAGAAGAATTCTTGTGGCTGAATTCCTGTCATGAAACGTCCATCGATAAAACCTCCGGCTCTCGGGGAGATATCGTATGGTGGAAAACTTGGCAAAGACCTTCCTGATATCATTAGTGGTGGCCTCTTGCCTTCTAACTCGATTTGTCCGAGTAAACAGGAAATTTGCATAGTATTAACAGTTGATCCCTTTGCACCAGATTGCACCATCAATTGCAAATTGTTGTATGGAAACTTTTCGAGCAAGCCTTCTGATAAGCAAACTGTGTTAATATTGTTAGTATATGAATCTAAGAGACTTTTATATTGCCTGTCCAAGTTGGCCCTAAATTTCGGATCCTTGATGAGCATTTCACTAATCGTTTCTTTTAGTTTTAATTCATCCACATCAACAGGTAATTCTGTGGCTTTTGCAGCCGCAACCTTTCCAACTTTCCGTACCAAGTTAATGAAATTGTCTCTTTGCTTGTCAGCCTCCTCTACAACTAAAATATCCTTAACTCCAAGAGTAAAACCTATCCACTGGAGATAAAATGTGAACACTTTAGAGAAAGAACTTAAAAGTGCACTTGAGCTGTCACCTCCATACAACTCATACATGCAATGAACCAGGCCATATGGTGTGGCTCCATAATGGGTTTTATCTAAAACTCCACACAAAAGTTCTCCTTTCCGAATTATCACTTCTGCCTCTGACATTGAGTTGGGATTAGTAAAAGGTGTACCACCAGCATTCCAAGTTCTAGCTGGTTCCTTTTGCCAGGCTTTTGAACTGATCTTAGCTTTACCAGTTAAAGAAAGATATGGTTTTCCTTTAGGAATGCTGTTGATTATAATTGTTGACAGAATTTGTTTGCCAGACCATAACATTATTGGCTTAAGAATTGTTGGAGGTAGAAGTTTTATTTCACCTTTATGATTAGACAAAGCTTGGAAAACCAATTGTTGATAATCTGCTTTAGTAAAGAAAGCCCCTCTGATCGACATTTTTACTCCTGATATTACATGATCTTGAATCAAACCGCTCAAGGGTGTCCCATCTTTTGGAACAAGGTACTGTTTCCTCACCGACATTATGTTGTATGCCTCACTTCTAGCAATTTCGTTTTGTGGAAAATGTGCATTCATTTCATCACCATCAAAATCAGCATTGTACGATTTGCAATTGGCATAATGCAGCCTTAATGTCTTTTCACCTTTAAGTATTCTTGCCCTGTGTGCCATCATACTAGGTTTATGGAGGGATGGCTGACGATTTAAAATCAATACATCACCATTCACCAAATGTCGGTGAACAATCTTTAAGCCAGAAGATTTGTATTCATCTGGAGTAAGCAATCTCTTAGCTAGAGATTTCCTTTTCTGTATGGAGTCTGGTGGAATCCTAATTACTCGTCCATTTTTTATTTCGAGCTTCTCTGCACCTGGATGCTTATTTGGTCCATTAATAACCATTTTCCGTAATTCATCAACATTCCATTCAGTGACTGGGACCGGATACGTCAATTTTGTAGCAAAAGCATCGGGGATACCAATTTCATCAATGTCTACATTCGGATCTGGTGTTATGACAGACCGGGCTGCAAAGTTAACTCTCTTACCCATCATATGCATTCTGATAACCCCAGTCTTTTTTTCAAGAATCTGTTTAAGGCCCTGACTGGCCAAACCTTGGCCTTCACAGTTCAGCACGTGATTTATATGCTTTTGCAGATCTTGCCATATTGTGTGCAGTTTTTCAGGTGGTGATTTGCCACCGACACTTTCGTAAGCCTGTCTGGGAAGTTGATCCAGACCGTCTATTGCTTTTTGTTGATCGGATGCAGACAAAACCTGTAACACAGCTCTGGCTGAAAAGGCAGACTGGAGGATACTCTTATAGACATTTGTTTGAGGATGTTCAACTAATTCACCTTGTAAAACATTACACGGTCGCACACAAGGTGGCAGTACCGGAACTAGTTGCATGAACAATATATCAGTTATTGGATTTGTCTTGGAGTTCTTGAGAACTGGGATGCAGTGGGATAGGATATCTTCATCATTCTGAGCAATTGCTTTACAATAGCGCTGTATTTCATCCGGCATCAATATCTTGATACCCTTCCCGCCACTCTCTGCAGCAAGATTGTACATGATTTTGTTATCAGATGTCGTAACTTTAATAAGTTTAGCCCTACAATACAGACATGTCTTAGAAATATTGATTGCTCTAAAAACATTTGTGATTGCTTGATTTCGTAGTTTATCAGTATTTTTGTTATGAAACGTATCTACTACAGGATCCGACTTCTTCACTAGCTTCTGGTATTTCCTAATGGTTCTATTCATTTTTTCTGGTGACGTTTCACTTTTAAACTCCTTAACGTCGCCAATGAAGTGTGCCAAGTCTAACGCAGCTGTGACGTGACCTGCGTCTAGCAGTTGCAGCTGCAATTGTAGAAGAAACTTTGTTCTGTCATCCATTTGGATTTTGAAGCATCTTAGACAACTGACCCTGAATAACGTGTAAATGTTCTTCATGAATAGGGGGTTGACGACAATCAACGGAAGCTCTATGTGCCCAAAGTGTCCCGGACAGTGGAGGAGGGCATTGGAGCAGGTGGTGCAAAAGTCGTTTCTATCTCTTATAGGCCCTAGAGCTGGGTCGTAGAGCCCACCCTTGATAGGGTTGCCCATCGTATCGAAAGACGTGGTGTTGGTTATTTTGGTTACACTAAGCTTCCTGATGTCTTCATCGCTGAACATAAGGAATTGTATGGAGTCAGGGTCCACGGAGGTCAACCCCGTCAGGGCTGAAGTGAAACCGGATTTGAAATCCATGTTTGGTGCCTGAAAATTGACAAAAAAAGATTGATAACATAACCTTCTGACGATCCTATAAATGTTTATCTTCGCATCCTTTGTACTTACTCGTTTGATGTACAAAAAATGTCAACACCGTTACTCGTTACATTCGTACTTTTTCAACCATACTTTCGCAAAACGGTCGCAATTTTATTTAGAAGTTTCATAGGCAACCTCAAGTAAACACAAACCATGCATGCACCAAATGAGTATGACAGTGACAGCAAAAATCTTTTTTAAGATTTGACATTGACAATAAATTCCTGGTATGTAGGTATGCAGAACAAAGATAAAAAGAAAATATTAAACTAATACTTTTGATTATGAACTTCGCCATTCTAACATAGCGCTTTATCTCGTTTCCATTAAAAGTATAAATTAAACCCTTTTGGTCTCCATACATATATCAGCGCAAATAATAGAAAGTTCGCTGGGCAATGTGGAGTGAATAGTGGTTACAAGTTATTTGTACTTTGGTGGTAGCTTGCAGAGTTGCGTGGGTGCTTGATGCTTGATGGCGGGGCTACATGCTAATCTTCATTGAATGCAAAATTAAGAATGAAACAAGTTAAATGGACCTCCACAGACAATTAAGACGTAGTACGCGTTTGGATCACCAACAAGTAATTAATGCATAACTTTTTCATCATATTAAATTTTGAATTATGGCAACTTCGCTCATCAGGCAGTCAAGTCAACATGGCGGCTCAAGATGAAGTTGACGTATGTGAAAGTTGGGAGGATATTATGGTTGAAAATGGAGTAAGTTAAATTGTGAGAAAGCCGACACCATGTATCTAATAAGTCAGTGTCCATAGCAGGTTACTATACAAAGCAACCGTTTCCATGTTTCAGTTAGACGAGAAAATCCATCTCATGTCAAGTGGGCCCGCGCCAGAGAAAACTGCTCTCAAAGGTTGTAAGGTTACGAACGTAATTGTTGAAGAGAACGCGTGTATAGGATCCCAGTGCGTTATGCCGGAGACTTCTATTCGAATTTTAAAACGGCCGCCGTCGCTGGCGAGCGGGCAGTTGAATGGAGAAAACCGCGCGCGGCCTGTGAAGACACTCGAACAAAGACAAAAGGAGTATGAACAGGCTCGTCTACGGATCCTAGGAGAAGCCAGGAGTCCAGAGGACGTTATCGACGACAAGTGAGTACAATGACATATTCCATTTTCGCTGCTACTGTGATGTAACGGTTTCTTCCGTCATTAACCAAGCAAAGACCTTGAGTGAAACTGTGATACATTTTTTAATGTTCCTTTTTTAAATTGGCTTCAAATTCAACTGTGATTGATGTGACTGTTGTTTGAAAACCGCTCAAGTTGGTACTTTAGAGTTTATGAAGACTAGAGGTACTGCAGTTGTGAACATATGTATCATCATTGAAATGTAATGTTTATGGATAGGTGAAAATGTAAACAGATATTTATGACTGTTATGTTTATTTAGAAGTTGGTGATATTCAAAAAATCTTGGAAAGTTTTCATGACTCAAATACTACAATATAGTCAAAGCTAACTGCAATGATTTATGTTGATTATACTTCAAACATTATAATGATAATGTTTGAAGTATCAAAGGTTGAATGAATGCATTTGAGGGATAGATATTGAAAAAAAATTGGATAACAAGTCAAAGTTTGTCTCATAGTTAAATAAAACATTACTAAAAAAAGGGATAGGATATTAGCCCAAGATTGATTGACCAGAATTAATCTACTGTGATGTTTCTCCATAGTATTATATAATGTCAATGTTTGTATGTTTGTTATAAGTCGCTGTGAATATTTAGGTTAAATACACCATCTTAACTAGATTGGATTAGAATACTTTGTACTTTAGGTGAATGTCTCTGTATACACAGTGGAAAAAGAGTGAACTACAAATCTTCAGTACACAAAATAAAGTACAGATTAGAATCAATTAGGCATAGGTAGCTCTAGCATACGTTTTTAATAACAACCTGCTGATTATAATTTATATTTCAGTATAAGTCGGATACAAGATAAACTGCAAGCACACAACATCAACGGAAACCAAGTGTCTGGTAAAACGAAAAATTGCAACGACAATGCCAAAGGAAAAGACAAAAAGGTCCTCTCTCGGATACCGACTACGTCTGCCACCACTGTGGTCTTCCCCTCGCCGCCTCCACCCGGGGTGCTCGTGATACGGGCGCCCAGAGGTCCTGACGGTACCAAGGGCTTCTCGAAGAGGTAGCATTCATGGAAACGCCGTAAAAGTAAGACACATATACCGTTATGATAGACTCTTCTCTATATTTCATCTAACAATCGGACTTATATTTGTAGTTAGTATTGTGTCTAATTACATAAAGTTTATTAGCTGTGTTTCAAAAGTACACAAGATACTTAGTATGCCAAAATATTACATCAGATTAATAGAAACACTATCAAGTTGTGCTCAGTAACGTGTCATTCTTCAATTAAACCTATTTGATTAAATTACACTTTGAAATAAATCAATAAGGATTGTTAAATCTTTATCAATCTATTTTTAGAGTGCTTATTTTGATTTAAATCTGAAGTATGACATGTTATTTATGTAGGTCTCAAACTTTACTTAAGGTGTCTTTCTATGTTAATCCTACAAATTTTAATATTTGTGAGAATAACATACTTCAAGAGACATTATAATATCTGCCCAATATTTTTCATGAAAATGCTTTGATCTTTATGCAAATGCAAAAATAACTACTTTTATTAATAAAGACCGGTTGCTTTTTATTGCTGTTGTGTTGAATATTCATAAATGTATGCATGTTATGAATATTAATCGTTATATGTTGCTACATACATTTCATCAAATGTATGAATAATTGTGTGAAATTTTATGAATATTTAATCAATTCAGACGTTGATTTGCAATTTTTAACAAAGAACTTAGTGTCAAAATCAAACATGTTAGCTTGCATTTCTAGTGAGAGAATGAAAGGACT
>DWTF01000154.1:0-14907 GCA_018250225.1 Udranomia kikkawai
ATACCAACATGAATGATTAATTAATAAATTAGTTTTCATTTTAAGTATCAACAAGTACGATTAGTCCTCATAGAAAGATTTTCTTTTGCGACTTCCCAAAAATCATTATATTTAGTTAAGTCAGTATTCCATTAAGCATGCGATGTTACCTGCTAGCAGGTAGGTAAATAAGTGATAGATAGAAAGGCAGTTGGTAGGTAAGTGGTAGGTAGGTAATAACAAGGTAAGTAGACACGTGGTAGGTAAGTAGATAGGAGACAGAGAGATAAGTAGTAGATTAGATAGGAAAGTAGAAAAGTGGAACTTGGGTAAGTGGTAAGCTGGGTAGTGGTCATAGATCGAAATCAATAGACATGTCAAATTTCGGATAACAACTGCGTAGTTTAACATGTGAATATTGTTTTAATATTTTATATCCGTAACCTGTCATTTACACAATACAGGTACACGCATAAAGATCAAGACATAAAATGTTACGTCTGTTTCGGGAACATAGAAGTTTAATTCATAAATCGAACTTGGGCTTATTCGAATTTTATGTTCCAGGAATATTATAGTGCTCCTGTCTTACAACCTACGAACAAAAAGAAGCGATCGATTAACGATAAAAAAATAATAACACTGTATCTACATCGTTAAAATATGAGAAAGGGAGCTTACGATACCTTATGGAAGGCAAAATTAAATTTACATAAGACATTCGCTCGTCGTTCAACCGTTCGCCATAGGACGAGGTTAGATGAAAATGTGGCAAGTAAAAATGGCGCACTACATATGTCAACGGTTTTCAAAATGGCGCACTTCCGGTTGCAATACGTCACGTGCGATTCATGCGACGCCTGTGTCGACTGTCGATACGCGAATGTGTTGACAGTGATAATAAAATCACTCCTTTTCCCCCGATAGTTATGATGGAAAATTTAATTTTTTGCAAGTGTCAAACGTGTACAGTTTTGATGATTTAAATAATATATTTTTTGTGTTTGTTTCTTTTTTTAATAAAAAGATCCATCTCGTGCAACACATACTCGATATTTCCTAATTATAGTGGTACGGTTATTGAATGTGATCGATGACTCAAGAATAAATATTCTTCATTTTATTTATTCTACTTATATGTAAGTAGAATAAACAAAATTGTCACATATGGACAAAAATGTATACATACACAAAAACATAAAATTAGGTATGTAACCCGTGCAAAATCCATTAACCAACAAAACATTTATACACAAGACAAGACAATAAAGCACGCTTTGGTGATTACACAAAGTTGTTATTAAACGTGCTGAAGCACACCTCGTTAACTCGACTCGGAATCTTAACACGAATAGGTTCAGCGGTTACCGCTTATTAAACTTCGTTCTACCTTCAACTTATACCACGGCTTACGAGTACCCATTAACACTTGTAAGTCTTGTAACTATTCAGACTTTGTTTTGCATAATTTTGCGGCGTTTCCAAAGCTAATTCTGTGTCTTTGTCTTCCTAAAGCTAGCTCCAATCGTTCTAATGTTGCGAAGTTTGTGTCTCACTTAAAAACCTAATCTTTTGAAGCCATTTTAAATTTCAAGGAAAATTAAAGCCTTTTAGCGTGTGATATCTAGAGATTTAATAAATATTGAAACTTCTATGAAATAAAACAAATGTACTTTTAATTTCCGATAAATTCGATTAAGAGAAAACCGTTAAAATGTTAGATAGGTCTTATTTGAACTTAGTAAATATCATATTCAATTCAATACTCGTAAAAGTTAAACAATGTACGAAACAAAACGATTCAAACATTTAAAAACATTCTATTGGACTGCACAACAAGTGGGAAGATAAGTGAGCAAATAGAAACAGTATGAGTTCAGAATTAATGAAGAACGTTTATCAGTTATTGGCTGAAATACGGAGAATGGAGAGACTGCTGCATGAAAAAAGATACCTCGTCGGACGTTAAAAGCATAGCGGAAATAAAACCAGTATTAATTTAATCGAAACTCCTCTTCATTAGTTGCAGTCGCGCGGTTGAATGGACAAACAAATAAAAATGTTTGATCTCGCCAGTTATGCAATTGGAACGATATTCGAATCACTACAATCAGACGACCGCTCGGTCGGTTATCGTTTTGTTGCGAGTTGCTAATACTCTCCATTTATATTTATAGGAAAACGTCAGAACCATTCATCGTCCGCATATTTGAACTTTCCGCTTTTAAAATATTGATAACGTCAATAGACGGTCGGATTGCTTTTTATCTGATCCCGCGGTAGTTCTAAATTCGGGTTGAATTAGATAGATAGATATATTCGTGCCAACAACAGACATCGAGTAACGAGACAAAGCGAACTTTGTAAAGCACTTGAAAAGAGAAAAACTCGAACGAGAGTGCAGGTGTCGAACTTTTTTTCTATTTCCACTTCATTGGAGTAGGTACTGCTAAGTACGCGACAAAAAACCAGCTGTCTTTAATGTTTCTTAGTTCTAAGCCGAGGGTATTAGTCGGTAAGCGTAAAATTGCGTGAATTTTAATTACTCCGCGTTTTGTTCGACAAAAATTCTTACCGTTATCGCCCAATCTTGTAATGAAACGCGATGTAATTGATAAGAACTTATACAAATTACTCCGAGTAAGTTTTTCTTCAACCACAGCGTAATAATGTTTTCTTTCAAGAATATTAAGTCACTATTTGCGTAATTAAAAATACCTCGAAATATTATTAGCTTCGAGTACTTGATTTCCGTAGCTGAAATTAAATATTTAACTGTTCTATCTACTTACACTGTTAAAATTTCGTAATATGAAATTCCAGTGAAATTGGGATTTATTTTTGGAACAGCAATTCTGTGAAACGTAACGGCATCCCGTACCATTAAGTAAAGAGGAATATTTGAATTACTTATTGGTACTCAAAATAACTGCGGAAGCAAACGAACGATAAAGTAACTGTAGCTTCGAGTCGAATGCAAACGTAGGTGAAATATTTGCTGTGGAAGCGATTCGCAAAACTAATAAGCCGTTGAAGATAGGGACGGAGACACGTAGGTAGGTGCGGTGCTCGAGTCGAGTGGCCTGCCGTGTTCGTTAGCTACCACGTGATAGAGGAGTTCTACTCTTCGCCTCTTTTCATTAGGAAGTAATTCAGAGTGCCGGGCACTCTTCCGCTTCATTCCTCCGCGTTTGTGCCGCGGAGAGTGCTCGTGGCCTCACTGAATCAGGTAAGGCTTTTGTGACAAGATTAAAGAGAACACGCTTTCTCGGCGCCCGGACGTATTCTTCGCGTTCTAAATTTGGAATTAGGGCCTCGGTTGTCTCGCGAAATATTGTGCACCTGTTCTGCTAAGCGCTCGCTTGTAAACATTTTTCGGTTTGTTCTAAACGACCGCATATAGTTATAACACATACATTTTTATATTTTTTTTTCTGTTGATGTGCAAATTTTCATAAAGTTTTTCGTTTCATGTCACATGACAACGTGATTCTAGAAACAATGATTGGTAGATAAAAAAAGTAATTTATACCAAAATTATAACATAATTTCGTAGCGCCATAAAACATTATAACCATCACAACCAAACTGAACTAACGCGCTATTCTCATTCCAAAGCAAGGAGTAAAATATTATTGTATTGGCACGAAGTGTAAGCTATCTATATCTAGTTATCGAAGTCGGTATCACGTACAATTTTAAAATATCTCCCAAGATGACGGGCACAGAGATGTACAGGAATTTCCAAGATGCGATACTCCGATCTCCGGAATTCCGCGCCAAAAATTATTGCAAAACGTCACTTTAGAGAAATTACTCGCTCGTCCGCGAAAACGGCGTGCGAGAACAATTTAGTAATGCATTTCTTCCCGCCTCTATATCACTTGTAAGGACATATTTTATGTTGCAGAATAAGACGTTGCTCCTTTGTTTGATACGTGAAATAAAATAAAATAAACTCGCTAACTGTTACCGGATCATACTAAATTCGCATTCGAATTTAGTTTAGAAAACAATAACTTAACAACCATTTCGGTTAAAAGTATATCGATCCGTGCATCTCAATAGTATATTGATGATAAAAAGCAGCACAACGTGTAATAAAGTCGAACTTTACAGAAAACCTAAAAATTTTAATGATAACGTCTCATCTTAAAATCTCAAAAGCATATCTTTAGATTTCAATCTCATCATTTGCAATTTCATAAATGGTCTTAAAGCAACTTTAATATGAGTTTCGTTTAAATACGACTGCTGTGTTTAGAGATAAAAATACTTGCTATCGTCTATATGTAGTTACGCGAAAACTGCTCTCAGGCGAAAAAATCCGGTGTCTGCTCCCAGATAACATCTTCTCAGTCCCCTATCTGAGTATACATTCATTGGATGCTGTAGCTTAGTGCGTGCGAGTTAACAATTCAAGAGAACGGGTTTTATTAAGATTGCGCTCAATGTTGTTACGGTTAAAGTTTTTTTACTTAAACAACTTTACCCTCTGTATCTGACACAAATAAATGAAACTAAGTTGGTTCAGGTTAAAAAGAATTAATTGCGTCCAATAGGTAAAATTGAATACGGAATATTTTTTCGAAAACATGTGATTTTTGCATGTAAAATTATTTTTGACACTAACAATAGTTTGCGGTTGTTTAAATTCGATAATATTCATCGCATGAGCGCCCGTGGTCGAAATATTAGATTAATACATTAATCAGCTAATAACCGGGCCAATTGAAATTTAGTTGCTCGATTAATAAATATTGATATTACAATGCATAACGCTGCTAATAAAGTAATTGGATGCTATAAAATATTGATGTATGTAAACAAATTACTGTCATTAGCTGGTGTCTTTTGTTTACGTGGGTTTTTTAACGGGATTTATCTAAATCGATAATTAATCTTTGCCATAGTTTTCTTATTCAACAATTTTACAAGTACCTAAAGTAAAAATTGCGTGTCGGTATAAATGACAGTCAATATCAACTAATAAAAAATCAAATAATAAAAAACAAATAATAACGAATAAAGACAAACGCACAGATTAGGAACAAAACAATGATAAAGGCCGTATTTAAACAAGCGAATAGAACTTACAAGTTAAATGCCAACTCATTACAAGGCTCAGGGGAACCAAAAAACATAAGCGGGAGCTTCAAGTTGACCCCTGTGCCTAGACGAGCTCTATTAAATAAGGTCGGTTCACTTAAAATGACCCTTGAGAGAGTAAATCCGATTTACTGGACATTCTTAGAATGAGCAATAAAAATAATAATTATCCTCATCGCTCTGTTTCAATTAGGGGACTTGTTTTACGATAATCCTTTTTAGTAAATAGAAGTAGTACATTGAGATATTAAGTACAGATAATAAATGTTTTTCATGCATACATGGACTGAGTTGTCGATTGTATAGAACTGAAGATGTAACAGAGATTTGAATTTCTTCTCAGATGCGTTATAATTTCTGGGAATACGTCTTAAAGAAGACCCAAAACATCTCTGCTGAGATTATCTAGTCATAACAATTAGGTTAGTGCTATCACATTGTGCGTAATACACTTGCAATTGGGTGATAACGATAGGTAAAATTCAACAATACGCGTATTTATATATAGTTCGCACGGTAAAACGTAGTTAACAGTCGACTGATGCATGGCATCCGTGAATTGACCCAATAATAGGAGGTTGCATACAACTAGCAAGGAGGTATTTACGCAAAAAGCGTATCAGTTGGATCAATCAGCGTTTATCGGTGGACGAAATCTGTAGCGCGTGTGTAAGGCACGTACAGCTAGCACTATCGCTCCCGGCGATCGCGTAGCGAACGATATTAGTACCATTCGTCTTTGTCGTGCCGTTTCCTAATTTGAATAATCGTAGGTGAGAATGCGGAGTGATTTGCCGCAAGGTACGAAGCCTTCAAGAAAGCTATAAGAAGCTATATGTCTTACAGATTGCCGTAATCTCTTTCCGTTACTCCGACCGACGAACGTTTGCAAATCCCCTCGCACAGAACGAAACCCACATAACTAAGTACAAGAATACAAAAGAACAAGGGGATGTAACGCGAAGTGAGAATTTTCACATTGCACCACAAATCAACTGTTAAAACAAATATTTAAAAGGAGAAAGGAATTCGCAGGCTACAAAATACTCCTCATCCCTGGCTACTGGGAAACGTGAAATCCGATTTAATTTATTTTTATCGCGGGGCTTTATAATTTCATTTTCGCACTTTCCATTTCGAGAGAACGCCCGCGCCGCGGACTGCCGTTCTATCCGAATGAGATCTCAACGAAATCAGGTACAAAAGAACGATAATGAACGCTCACTGCTTGCTACGTAATCTAAATTATTATACGAGTCGAAATTCTTACTTGGCAGCGAAAGAAATCTACTTTATCTCGGGCACAGGGAGATGTTTAATAAAATTAAAACGTCTGAGTCTGAGAAGGCCCCTCTTCGATGTTTACGGTGTCCGTGTAACAGTATTTTGATTCTAATTTTCTCTTGCCTCCCACCAAACGATTCTTTAATCGTCTGCAACTCTTAGTACATATCTAATTTAAGCAGTCTTGCTATTGTTGCCAGCAAACTAAAAAAGTACAATAATAGCTTTTTAAAGTTTCGTAACAGAGACAGTTAGTGTAAAGCTGAAAGTGATCAGTATTGCTGCTATAGTTGAAACTAAAGACTGCCTTATATATATATATCTATTGCAGATGAAGTAAATCAATCATTTGTAGCGTATCAAGTAAATTCGATTGATTAAATCTCTGTTATAAAAAATAGAACTAGAACAATGTTTACCAAACCCAGCCATGTCTTAACTAGTTAATCGAAATGTTGGAAAATATATTTGCGGTACTGAATTGGTTCAATTTTAAAGTTTGATCGAGAATATCATAGCGAGTTAGAAAGTAGGATAGCTTCTGCACAGAGTGTCATTCCGAATCATGTCAGACAGGTTGAGAGAATGCAACGGCGAGGCCAAAGTTTTCGATGTTTCTTAAAATATAAGAAACTCATCGATTTCTCCCGTTGCTCTGCACTAACTCTATTTTTCGACTTCCTTTTACCCGCCGACCGGACGACTGACTTATATTAACTTCATAACTCGTTAAACACAACTTTAAGAAATATCAGATAAGTAAGAAAAAGTCCTGAAGAGACAGACTCAAAGGGAAACGGTATCTTGTAACATTTCCGGAAGTCTGTCGGCTCTCGAGATAGGGATAATCCTTTGACATTTCATTCTGCGTCTTCTCCATTAGGGGGAGTCGAAATACAACATAATTAAGTATCATAGAGATGATCTCAGATTATATTCGAGCGTAGTTCTGTAAAACATCCTAAATGGGGTAGACGTCTCCCGAAATAACCGTCTCGGTAATCACGAATTGTCACACCAGTGAACTGAGCTGTAATTAGGCAAATGCAGCATGTAACGCGAGCGGCGGGAGCGCGGCCCGCGACGAGCCGGCTCTCTCCGCCGTATTGTTCACCGTAATGATTATATAACCGTACTTTTACTACACAATTAAAATTTAACCGTTCCTAAAATTGTACGGGAGATTGTGCAGTACTCTACTTCATCTCAACGAACCGTAACAAACTCTCCGAAAGGATGTAACGTTAAATCGGAAAGTGGATGTCGAGTGTACGAGTAGGTATACCGTGAATTCGGTAGCTACGTCGGTAGTTCAAAGACGTAATACCTAGGTAAAATATCAAGCCATTAGCAGATGAAACTTGATGTGGAATGGCGAATGGAGTGAATTATTGTCAGGCAGCGAAATATGAAAAAGTAACATTTTGTAAGGGGAGCGGTGAAATCAACGTGAAGGTTAAAATGTTCTTGGGACTTCATTGGCGCACAGGGAGCGAATAAGGCGCCTTATTCGAAATAACAACGCGGATGTCTAACTTAAATACGATTTAATATTCCTATCCGCAGAGTTTCTTGAAGGAGCGTGTGTAATCAAAAACTGCACTGGGAAACTTTGCACGAGAATCTCCAAGCAATCGCAGAGGGTGCCGGTAAAAAACTGAAATGAACTTGTCGCTTAAACTAATTTCATTCCCAACTTTGTGTTAGAATACTTATTTTGTGTTGCAAATTTTTTTCCGAACCGAGTTGTTCACAGTTTAAAAATCAATTTCTTAGAACTTAGAGTGAGGGCAAGTTGCGAGGTGTTTACTTCGTTCGGGCGACGGCCGGGAAATGTGAACGCAAACTTAAACAGGGAATTCACATTTTAAATTAAATAACTTAGAAAAAATATTTGCCGGCAAGTTTCGTCGCGAAGTCAAATTTCAACGTTTTCACGTAAAAAGTCGACTTGTCTGCCGCGATAATATTTCATTTTCCGTGAATAACATAAAACGATTTCACTTTAAGTAGGTCTATTCTTGCGTCGTCTTTGTTAGTAATTGATATTTACGGTTCTATTTAAAGGGAAATATCTGAAGTGCGACTAATGGAATCGAGTTCTTTCGAGTATAATTGAAATAAATTGTTCCGAATACAGTAATGATACAGTTGAAGAAGATGCTTGCTAGTTCTTCGGAGAGGGAAAAACTATTAAACGTGACTAAGTAGATTTGCGACAGAGCGAACGGAGTGGCCCTTGTCCTTCAAGTGCGCAATTAGTCCGGTTTTTGCTGCACTCGGATGTTTTGACTAATGATTGGACGCCGAGAGAACTGGATGTGGTTGTTTACGCTCCCAACAAACGCTGATTTATCGCCTCGCTACATTCGACAACTGCTTTTATTCGGGTAAGTATACCCGATATATTTTTGCCAATTAATATAGTTTTCTATGATTCATTTTAACTATTTATAGTTTTAAGTTAGGATTGTGAATATATGGAATAATTAAAAATAAATGTGTTTCTTCTTTTTTCATACCTACGACTTTTATATATCTACGATCCAAATATGATCCTATTTAATTAAAGAAATTTTAGAGCTCCTAACAAAGAAATTTCCTACAAAAAAAAATCTTTTAGAAATTTCATATTATCGTAGGTTAATTGTTTTATGAAAAAGTAGACCGGTGGGAGATAAGTTAATAAGATGCGCATGTACATTAAAACACAATAATACCGGGATGCGTTCATAACATGCAAATGTGTGGGCGGGGCAAGAAACTTGGCAGCCGGCGAGCGGCCGCGCGATCCTGCAAATCTGCGCTGTGCTTATCAGCTCTGATTCATACTTACGTCGTACACAACGACAATACACCCGCGCGTGTGTACACCGCACGAGTGGCAATATTACTTAGTGAATGCGCCACCACCGCTCATTTTATTTCGTGGATAAGGACGGTCGTACGGCCCCGGGATTCACCAGCGCTTTGTCGGGGAAAAAGAATGGATCGTGATGAGAAATGTGCCGGAATAATTTATCTTCGGGTTAGTTTAGAGAACGGAGCTCGTCTGCGACAGAACCGCGCGGCCGACGGCTTATTTCTAATTCAGGGACGCGTTTTCGAAGGGAAGATAAAGCGCTGCGTGTGAATAACTGAATACAAACGATGACTCGCAAACTCGCCGGAGCCGGAACGATGGCGCCGCTGCTAATCCGAACGATATCTACCTGAAAGGGAGGAGGGGAAACGGAAACGGTGTAGCGACGACAACAATTTTTTACTTGTAGGTCGTTACAAAAATACAGATAACAGCGCACGTGCCGTTTATGGCTAAAGATGTCGGGGGAGACGCGGGCACAAAGCGCCCGAGATTTATTGGCTCGCCGTAAACGTACGTAGGAGGAAGTTTGTACACTCGAGCCCGACAATCGCAATATTTAACGTTCAACTATTTCCATCAATTTGTTCTATGAAGAAAAGGGAAACTTAAATTGGAGCGATTAAACCGCGCACCCTCCGGTGATTGATTTCTGAGCGGAGACGCTGCCCACCGCGCCGTAGCATTGTGCCCCTAGATTTATTTCTGTTCCCTCTTTTTTATTGCGTACTCAGATCTTATAACGAAATAGTTACGGCTGTTAAAAGGTTTTATTGGTTAACCTTCGGCGTATGCGGTCATAAAATAGATTCGTAACCAAAGAATCGTACGCGTTCCACTGGATTTATAACTGTATCACGTGAAAACGAAACAAATTTGCCCTACAGTAGGATATAAAAGTGGAACTATGGCATGATATTTATCGGTAAATGTAAATCTCGGTTAAACGAAAAGTTTTCAGATCTTACTCTTATTTTACTGTTATATATAGACGTTGATGGCGACTTATTTTTATTAGTGCGTACGAACAACTAAGTAGACGTTGATTTGTAACGCAAGCAATCTCCGCCTCGTTGTATAGCTAAGATTGTTTTAGGACAGTAATTAAAATTGTTAATATGGCAATGATCAGATCTAAAGTGGCGGCGCGTCCCCTCGATCCTCCGAGCAAATTCACTTAATTCACCGTTCGCTGACGACCCGTTGAAACTTTACGCACTTAATGAACTCGCAAGACGAATTAAAATTCCATCGGTTAGTAACAATCGCGTCGGTATGCCGCTAAATCTTAGCCTTATTAATAAACGACGCCGGTCGATTCGTGTACAAAAATAATGACGTTGGACTTCCTCTAATCAAAATTAACAAGTTTATGTTCGGTCGGCGGATGGCGACGAGCTGCGGTGTCGAGCTCTCTATTTAAATATGCAAATGATTTTTGAGTGTACGGCGGTGGAGTTTGGTTGCAGGTTGTTTAGCATAAGCAAATCGGCGCTCCGTTGTTCCTCAGCTCCCACGGACTGTGCTTGAGTGTTAGAGCGGGAATAAATAATATCGCAGTTATACGCTCCTTCCACGAGGGCCGATCGTAAATCAGCACGAGACGAAATTTCCGTCTAATGTGAATGTAAAATTTAGGGAACAATGCCGCTACATAGTTTCGCAGGGATCTCTTTAACGAAGTTGCGTACTGTTGTTTAAATGAGCCTTATCTCCGATTGTGGAACTCCGCAGAGGTTGCGTTGTTTTGGCAGTATTTCATCCAATAACTAGATAAACTTCTCAAATACAAGTTTGTATTATAAGTAATAAATTCCATATAAAACTACACTACAAGTAAGTACAAAAAGCGAACGATCGCGACGCACTTGCAGCGAATATAAAGTTTTATTAAAGAATGACAGCTATATCGAACAAAGCGTACCCATTATTTTTATGTAAAACGAATCTCCATTATTATCGCGCAATACTAGCGGCAATAATCTCGGAGTAATATAATTTTAGTACCCAATTTAATTAACGTGGTACTTGTAAATCCAATTACAATCGAAGCGGGTTTATCGTATATTTCAGTAAATAAACACAGTTAAGATCGCGGAGTAACGTTGAACAACGGCAATAATAACATTTTGAATGCTCCTTTAGTTCGTTCGGTAGTATCAGTGAGAGCTTTATCAGTAATTGAACACGAACTATTACATTTGAATCCGGGATTATATTGGGAAGTTTTGCCTGTGACCCTTCGTGCGGTATTATGGCGTTATAATCCGAATGATACTACCATCTTTATTTATGTTGTTCGCTAACTAGTTCTGATTGTATTACTGTGTTATGTAAATCGATCGCACGGCTACACTGGACTGGAAATCAAGCTTGGATTTGTATATTGCACTCGACCGGATTGGTCTAATACGCGTACGCATTAATGTGTTTATGTTATGTATACAAATATCTTACAAGGTTGCCTTGCCTCACCTAAATTACACTTAACGATTCAGTTGTGTTAGATAAATATATTCGTAAAGTATTAAATTAGGTTATTACTCTACAACATTATTATTACTCTGCAACAATCCGCAATTATTTATGTATGATGGTATATATCTTCAATTCATGCAATCTAATTTAATAGCATGGATTTCTGATATTTTTGATATCTGATACTTTACGAAAATCCTCAATTATGTTCATAAAGGTTTTAACGTCTGTCTAGATGTAACAACAAGCAAACTCACAGTCTATGTATGTTATCCTAAGCCTCAAACATCTTTACCAACCCAAAATAAAGCAAATCTATATTTAGCTCCGCTGCGTTTGCCTTGAGGACCCTTCCGAAATCCTATGAGAGTAACCGCTACCCTTCAGACCTATCTACAATGAATCGCCTTTTAATTAATCATTCGATGGGAGAAACTTTGCGCGCAATTCCCCGATAAAGGTCCGCCTCAATATCCTTTTATATTTAATATCAAATATTAACAAGAGGCGAGTGTCCCGGCAAGAACACTCATTAACCAGCGGTGGCAGTTAAAGATGTTTCTGACAGTAACCGAGAGTCCATTAAAGTTAAAGGAAGCCTCGCCACAGACAGTGTAAATAATAACTGAGTGGTTTCAACATCTCTATAAAGATGCTATGTTTTTCAGCCACTAAAGGGACACGCTTAATCGAGCGCGGGTAAATGTTTTCTAGTAGATATAATTGTGTTATTATGATGCAAGATGTTAATGATACTGGTAAAGAGCAATTTTGTAAATTGCATTAGGATAGAGATTTTTGTTACGATCTATCGCTTGATTGTTTGTTATGAGAAGTGTGAATAAGTGGTAATGTAGTGGGTTTTAGCTACTGAGTAAATCGCAACAGAGATATTTAAGAATTGGATCAACAGACCGCCTAATGGACTCTTTTTGTTGTTCTATAAAATAAATAGCCTCGGAATAAATTGTTGTCCGTTCGGAGAAAAAGTTTAACTGAATAAAGATGTAGCAGCAATAGCAATCATCGTGATAAGTATTATCACATTTTAACTGTCTTAAATTTCTTTGAAAATATTATTTCCCTACCGCCATGCTACATGAAATAGTTACAAAATAAACGAAGTAATGACAAGATAATATATAGAGTGAGTAATAAAGTTACATTATTAAGATGTATTGATAAAACTTTTGGTATACATTAATATCCTCGAAGGCACCAAGAACTTGTAAGGGGATCGGCTTAATCCGCCTCTGAGATTTATATCACACACCGCGTAGAACGCACTGCGGGTATAGTCTACGGTTCTATGGTGCTACGCTTCGTAGCTCGTAGATACCCATATATGCCACGCTACGACGTACAATGAGAACGTTTTAAACCAGCAAAATGTGGGGCACACCGGTTTTTATATTGTAATTTAAACCGTCTGCACAAAATATAACTTCACCTGTCTATTTAAAACAAAATATTACACTATAAAGGAACCTCAAGACCCTATTTGGTGGAAGATTTAAATTCGCCACTTTGTTCCGTCGCATGTTCAAAACTGTAGTTTTTAAGCGATAAAACTGCTTAAATAAGGTAACAAATGTGGTGTTGAAGCATGTTTTTGTTATCAAAAACGAAGTAGCAGCCCATTTACAACTAAGTGAGTCATAATGTGAAAAGATTGTGGAAAAGATCCAGTGATCATTTTCTGCTGAACCATAATACACTTACGAGGGCGAGTCATCGACCCGACTATCTAATTTTCCCAAAGGTAATGCGCTCTTTCAAATAAAATTTCAGTAATTCATTCAACTCGATTCTATCCTTCGAGAACGTAGGGCATTATTAGCAGTAGTCGTATTCAACTCGAGTGGCACACGTCGTAACCCTCCGAGATTATTGTAGGAGGACTTAATATTTCGCAATATGTGGATAAAATAAAGGTTTATTCGACATAAACGTCTACATGGCACATTACTCCGTGTATGGGGATCGTAGTATGAGAACGTAAGCAAATAAAGGAGTACGACAGGTGTATCACCTGCTGCCGACTGGTGCCTTCCCACGCGTTCCAACGTTTTCACTTTGCAACACAATACCGGTAAATGCTAATTTTCTTTTGTTCTTATTGTACGCAGCTATTTCGGTATCTAAGCTGCCTCTAAATGCAGATAATCCCCGCTTAGTTTGTTGTATCCTCGTACGTTTAAAACAATGAGTTCGTAGATCCGATTCCAGTTACTCTTGATATACCTGTTTCACGTAACTAATTTTAAGTGGCTTATGAGAATTGTTAAGCTCTTGCAGCTCTCGCAGCGATTTAATTTCAACATTGAATTTATCTTACCGCTTTGTTTATTTCTATAATATAAGGGATATGTGGTTAATAATCGTGTACAACTCGCTTAAGTGGGCAATGCGGGCCACGGTCTGACGGAATTCTACTAACATTTATAATATGGCAATGCTAGCAATATTTGCGATTCCGTAAATGTTTCGTAAAATATATTCCTTATTTATTGCTGACACTTTCGGTTAAAATAGGCCGCGTATTAATCAAGTCATAATTACCAGAATATTATTAATTACGTGGGAGCCGTCGTAATCGAATGCAGACTTGGAGCGTGTAATCAAAGTTTACTAATTTTCAAAGATTAGATGGTACGTATCGATTAAATACATAACACTCGAACGAAACTTCTGGTTGGTTAATCAACAAGGAGGAAAGATAAAACCGAGAGTTTAATCGTAATTCACGTTATGATTACGGGGTGCCCTCTGTGGGCGAAGTTGTCTAAATGAGCGATGTTGAAAGCAAGCGTGAAATCATTAAGGCAAGAGATAATACGGTTGAGCTAATGAACCATCGTGTCCTACGCCCCTACTAAGATAACTCGAGCTCGCCTTCCTCAATTATCTTCGGAGATATCTTAAGGCTGATTTTCTCTTGAGCGTGTAGTTGACAGAAGCAAGTTATTTAGTCGCGGGAACAAATGGAGTTGTCTGCGTTGCAAATGTAACCAGCGAGGACGTTTCGAGCTGTATTTCAGTCGTGTATTTGAATATGTGTTTATTGCGCGAATAACCATGATAAGGAACAAGGAACTTCGTATTCTGCTGCTTGTTCGCATTTCGGTGACTTACAACGCCCGATAATAACGATAAGCGCGAGTTGGCCCAATATGGATATAATGTGACAATTT
>DWTF01000155.1:0-14840 GCA_018250225.1 Udranomia kikkawai
ATAGTCCCGCGGTTTGTGTCGATCGCATGCGATCGCGCAAGTTAAGCCACGTTAACGTTATTGTGGGAAGAGACCCGTGCCCAGCAGTGGGACATAAAAAAGGGTTGCGGCCAGGTACGCCTTTGCTATAATGCGACCGCGCCGAAATGTTTCCACCGTGAAATGTGTGAGCTCACTCGTTTAGATGAGATAGTATAGCTTGCAATTGAGTAAAAAAAGAGATAAAAAGAGATGACACTATAGCTTCTGTTTACCACACATTGTTACGCCACAGATTTGAGATGTCAGGGCGTATCTAACTATTAAATCTTTAGTAACTCACGATTAGGCGTTTTTTTGTATGCCGAAATTCCGAACCAGTTGTATAGCTCGTGGTCACGGCGGTCAGCATGTCAGGAAGATATCCCGACCGGTCAACCCTGAGTTTGATAGATAGTTCCGCGGTCACCCTACACGACCCTGACCGCGGCACGGTCACGTCACCGTTTACATAACAGCGTAATCAATGACTCGAGTACATATACTCGTATGTAATGCAAGTATGATTTGCGTGTCGGTTTGTTAGCTTGGTAACAGATTTTATAGCAGTTTTATTAAAAAACAACTACTCTGGCAACAAGAACAAGAAACAAGGTTACAAGATTAGAAGAAGACTCGTTGCTGCCCATTATGGAACTAAAATTTACTAAATTATCTTCTGGTAAAATGCCATATTTTTATTAATAGTCTGTAAAAAACAAATTAATACTATCGTTTTTTTAATAAAAGTGGTAAACGTAGACGAAGTCGCGGTACTATGACAAAACTAGAGGGTACAAAGCCACTGTACTATAACTAACGGAAACGAAGGTACTACGACTAACGTAGACAAAGCCACGGTACTATGACTAACGGAGACGAAGCCACGGTATTACGACTAACGCAGGCAAAGCCACGGTACTATGACTAACCTTCACCAAGCCACGGTACTACGACTAACGTGGACAAAACCACGGTACTAGGCTAGTGGAAGCATATGGATACAGTTTACGCAACCGTTGTCAAACTAAACATAACCTTAGCGTGAAGTAACTGTTGAATTATTCAAATGAACGGAACTGAATTTACGGCGCGACGATATTATTTTGTGTACTCAAGAAAACTTTGATTATTGACACTTAAATAATATACAGAAGAGTCAAATTAAACAGCCGACATTAAATAAAAGCTTTAAAAGGGGAAAAAAGATAGAGGTCCTGTTTATGAGATGCCAAATAAGTATGTATGATTTTGTGTGTATTTTAGGGTTTTAAACCACAATCCCCTAGTATTTTGGAAAACTATATTTTTAGCGAGCTAAAAATTTAAGCAGAGCATTTGAGGATATAACTATAGTGTTGATTTAAAAAATCGTCGCTAGAAAAATAGTAAATAGTTAGGCTTTTGCACTTAGGGATATCCTAAGGTTGATGAAACCATAGGCAATTGTACCCTTTTTCTGATAATCATCCGATGTTATTCGTAACATTTTAGTAAATAATAGTTATCAAAAAGTCAATTCTGTCATAAAACACTTATTCCATTTTGTACGAACTGTGCCCACTAAAACTGCATAGTAATTACACGGTATCTACTGATATTTATTTCGCCAATTACGACCATCTGTGGATCGGTACACAAATTGCCGTGTCCCACTTGACAAATAGTATTCTGTTGGTCAGTTTGAAACTATGATGATACTTTGTGTTTGACGCTAGATAAATCTGGGTAAGATTATGAGATGAAACTTGCCAAGAAGAGGTAAGAAAAAAATAGCTATTCTCTCTGGTCAACGAAGTCTTACTCTAAAGCTTACACGCATCTTATCGGTGACTGTTAGCCGATGATGTTATTATTTTTTTTTTAATTTCAAATTCAATTTAAATTTTTGTTTGTTAGACAAATAGATTTTTTTCAAAGAGGATTCTAAGATTTTCGATATCGATTCCAACTAAAGATGAAGAAAATAAAATAATCTAACATAATAAGTGTCGATAAGTTTGACATTGAGGAAGCGTGCCGAGTAAGCCCAACCAGTTTATGAAAGAATCCAAAAGGGAGGGGACCATCATAAACATTTACCATTAAAGGTTTTGCCAAATACTGGTGTAATTCTCCATAGAGCATATCTATCTATCTTCTCTATACAGGGTGGGCAAAAAGTCGTGGATCAAATGCAACCAGTTAATTGGAGTCATTCACTGCAAAATTGTTTTACAGGAGGTCTTTATTTCCAAACCTCGAAAACTTTTTTGAGAAAAATAACTTTTTTAAATATGTTACTGTTACTAAAAATGTTACTAAAATTCGATAAATTCACATCCTGTATCTTCTTTATTTATTTAATGATGATTTTCGTTCAACGCCAGGCGATCTCTAGTATAAAAAATACTTTTACTTGTGCACACAAACGCGACAGACATTTCATTGTACATTATATAGAAGCAATTAGCTCTATCGAAACTGGTTCGGCTGTCCTCGGCGGAGTATTCGGCCGTATTTAGGAAACGCTCCCTTTTATGCATAATCGAAGTTTTTTCTTCACAAATAACTGTTAACGATAGTAACAAGAACAGGAAACTACTCGTGAGTTTTAAATAACTGCCGTTTATATGTATTTTTTATTTTACCATGCCTATTTTTAAACCTGCAATTATAAAAGAAATAAAAAGAAGTGATCATAAAAGTGTTCGAATCATAATCAATTTTTAAGGAAGCAGAACTTTTTACGATTCGACTTCGGAGACACCATCGTCACACCTATTTCTGCCTTTTAACAGCAGCGTTTGTGCTACTGTGTTCTGATCGGAAGGGTGTGGTCAGGGAAGACTTCTAACCGAGGCTTTCTAACTTAGTCCTCAGCGGTAGCAACTATTTGACCTATAAAAGAACTTCAATCCTGTCTTAGACTGACTACTGATGTCCATGAGCGGCAGCGACAACTTATTATCAGGCTGTGAGGACTTACCAAAAATTAAAGTTTTATTAGAATTCCAATTTTGATCTGACACCGAATTGAGTTGTTCTTCTTTAACATATTCCAAGTTCAAGGATCTTAATGAATTTTAAAGTTTTTCCAACACGAGTCGGATCTTCTTCAATATGAACCAAGTTTATGGTATGTATATATAGCTTCTCCAGCATAATTATGATCTTCTCTAACAACTCCAATTCACAATCTATCCTAGTAGATTTTAGATAGTTTCCACTACGATTCTAATCTTCTTTACCAACACTGAATCTTTCTTGATAAGGTTTTCCAAGACAAGATCTTTATGCATGTTAAATAAATATAAATGTAATGTAATGAAATACTAGATTGTAATGTTTAATGTAATTATTGTATGCTCATATATGGTAGGAATTTGGCGTAAATTATTAATTCTGTAAAGATCTATACCCTTATACCACAATAAAAGATTCTGATTCTGTAAGATCTCGACTGTAAACGCGAAACTTAAAACACTTCGACGGAGATTCCAAAACATCATGATCGAACAATCCATGCTTAATCCTAAGCTTGAAAACAAAATTCCTGTAAAGTAAAATCGCATAAATTCACGAGTCGGGATCACAAAAACACCACAATGCAGGCCATTAATCGATCTAGACCGGTAGCGGTACAATAAAGGCGTTTAAGCTCTGTCCCGCCTCGTTACAGTCCCGCTGCGGTCGCTCCCACACTGACGAATGTCGTTTGTTTAAACCTTTATTGCGCCTTTTTCTTCTGTTTGCATTTGCAATAAAGGAAACTATTCTGTTTCCGCACGTTTAGTCACCAGGGATTAATGTTCGTGCGAACTTTTACAGACCTTTCTTTCTAAGCGATTTTTACTTATACGATATATCTTTCATCTATCGACACATGTAATAAATCTGTAAGTGTTTGGAATTTTTCAGAATTGATATGTTTGTCTGTCAGTTTGCACGCTAATCTCAGAAATGACTAATACGATTTAAATTCGTTTTTCATTTCGAGTTTGTTTCATAAAAATCGGTTTATACAAAAAGTTGCGTGACGGAGAACGCAGAGATAGTACGAAGTGTGCCAGGCCAGCCAGTAAAATATATAATTTCGAACAAAGCATAAATCGGAATCATGGCCCAAAATAGTATGTTAAACGTCACACTTCATTCAAAATAATTGCCGTACCCGACATTGTTTGTTCAGATAAGCATGTAAGAATTGATGGAATCTGTAGACGACAGATTGAGTTTATTTTAGGGTGCTGACAGCGTTCCGAACCGATAAGTGGGTTTGGCGCCGGCTTTCATCTGCTCGTACGAGTGTTTACGAGCCCTGCGCCCGCGCATAAGTGTTACAGTGCAAGGGTCGCGGTCGCGAATGGCATTTTACGATTACAGCTACATAATTTCAAGCTACGATTGATTGGACATTATGATATGAATGTGGCTTATGATAAGCGTCTGCTAGCTTTAATGAGGAATGTTTGAATTGACAGTTTTGAATTGTTGTTGTCAATAAGTTTATACTGTTAAGAGATATATGAATAAATTTCTACTGTTTGCTACTAAAAATCTAAATCGTTTCGAATGTCCGAATCGCTGTGTTTATTTGGTTCGATCCGAACTTTGTACGAAGGGTCTTAATTACATTACAACTTTACCCTCAGCACGAGAAGTTGCAACGTATCTGTGATCTGACCGATTTCAACTAAGGTTGCTTAAATATTACTTATGTAAAAGTCAGTATGTCAGTTAGTTTGTATAGGTTTTTGGAAAATAATAAACATCGCTACTACTTTGTATATTGCGAGCGGTTAATATTGTCTTTAGTACTCGGGTTAAATCTGATTTAATCATATTCTGTGAGAAGAAATAAACCTAAAAGGGAATATAAACGGCAATGTTGAATGTTAATAATAATTTGACAAGTAATATTTTTTCACTGGTAATGAATACAAGAATTGTAGTAAGTAGAATATTTTATTTTTTGTAGTCATTCAAGCATTAAAGAGACTAAAATTCTTAGAAAACCTTACTTTCTTTATTTTTTTAGTAAAGAAAAACAAACGAATTGCGTGTACATATTACACAAGTTTTCTCATTTCTTACTCACAAACGACCTTATTCCGGGAAGAGTGGTTGCTTGTTTTGTTTTTCATATGAAAGAATTATTTTTGTGCTACATTTTTACCCACCGGCTCATTTATTTTTCATTCACACTGAAATGGAGAAAGATTAAAAATCGTCTTACAATACAATATGAAGAAATGTATTGGTTGCAAAGATTAAAAAATATGTGGATGATACGCCTATATTACGCCTATTTTAACGATTATTAAACACAAATCCAGTACAGGAAAATTAAGACATTAAGTAATAAAATTATGATGTGATCAATCTAGAGCATATTAAGGAAGCGGGTGGTAGTAAGTTTACAGAATAGTGCGACGATATTTTTTCTTAATGTCGTATCTATAATAAATGGTATACGTAAAAAAATATTAATATCAGACGTTTGAATAATATGTCAGGACGCTGAGTTCGAGTAAGTTGTTATACACATGTTACTCATCTATATTGCTAACAGTACCCAATAATATATTATGTTACGATAACAAGGGAAGTAATTGAGATTTCTCGGAAGTACCTACCAATATATTTCTGCTCTATTTGAACGTCGGCAAATAGCGATAGATGTTATATTTCCTACGAATTATTTAGCAATATAATAAAGTGCTCCGTTCGTCAAGAATCTCAAGTTATTTTTTACATACTTATAAATAACTTCGTCAACTAGCTTACATTCTTCTGTGAAATTCTCCATTTAGAACCGTCTCACGTAGTAGAATCTTGAGAGTAGCTCCATAGCTCGCTGATTTATTGTAGCTTAAGAATGAAAAAGGCGAAATATTTTTATTACGAGCTGGCACGCTTTGAACGTAAACTAAATAAGTATTGTTGGTAAACTAACAATATCTTTAACTCATTACGAGCAATTCGATCAATTTAACTAGCAAAGTTTATTATTCAACCGAGACTAGCCGGTGCCGGCTGTTGCCTTCGGGGACGTGCAGCTTATTGAGAATTTAATTGCTTTTACTACTTCAATGACTTTCTGCTTAATTGGTAGAAGTCCTTGTTGCAGCCCGTTCTTTCAATATTAATCGCCATATTTACTTGTAAGTGGAACAGTTTCTCGACAACAATGCGATCTAAATGGAACTCAAGTAAGACAAACAAAAAGGGAGAGGAGTAGTTAGGAACAAAAGAGTGCGTAGGGCATAATTATCGACCTTGACAAGTTTAGGGGAGCCTGCAAAAGTCGGCACGTGCGTCAAGTAAAACGATAATGATATAGTGGCTAGAGGGGAGCCTATAATCAACTGAATAACTAATTCAAACCATTACACTTTACCCCGGGCTGTGGGCCTTTTGGGGCACCCTACGCTCTATTGTTCTTACATAAAAGGCAGGGGTCATTTCAAGTGTTTTTGTAAAAGTAATCTGCTAAATAATTCCGCCGCTCCTTTTCAAGACTGCGCGTTGTGACACTGTGCTGAGTAATCCTATACTGGTTTAACGTGGAAAGAGGAAGCCCTTTTACGTTAATAAAGACCCAAGATCAATTTCACCATGCATTGCTGTAAAGGGTAAACGAAGAAAAGGCCAACCGATTACCTTATTTTTGTTGTTGTTGTAAATGTTGCTTATTTGTTGAGATTAAATAATTGTGAATAATAAAATAAACTCAGCTGTCAATAAAAAATGCTACATATAAAGTATTAATAATATTAGGTTTTACAATAGGATATAAAAGTAACCGTAAGTTGTATTCTATGGTTTTCGCCAGTGCCGGGATGATTTGGGTGGATAGTCTACTCTACCGATTTCTAACAATTTGCTTTTCTGTATCATCTACGGCCTATTGTGTACCTGGGTATGAATTTCGGGAATAATATCTTTCTTACTTCTTTAAAGTTATGTGATACTTAAGGCTGCAAGCAATTTTGCCGCATATAAATGTAACATCGTTGCGAGACGATTAAATATTCTGTCTCATGCATTAAAGCAATAACATGACATCTAACACGAGTGTAAAATAATTGTGTGAGCATAAAACCTAAAACATGAATGTAATTGGGTCAAAGAGGTGAAGGACGTGAGCACAGTGGGATGAGGAGGGTGCGAGTGTTATTCCACAGTGCGTACGAATGGCTATATTCTAGCCTGCGATATTACAACACCACATTCCGTTGAAAACTTTATGGAAATGTGACTCACGATCACGACCCCTTTGGCAAAAGAAACTTGGCTACGTTTCGCCTTCTCATCTAGTTGATTTATGTTTTTAATAACAATAGACGAATATGTCTGCACGGGCTGCCCCGACTGCCCCAAATGATACGACTGGAAGTATGTATATTATGTAAACATTATAACGTCGGGTCCCTCTGATGGCACACTGAACTACAAATTTCGTCAAACGATAAAATGTTCTATGTACGGCTAATACTATAGGGGATCGGTGGGATGGTAATAAAATTTGATTACAGTTGATCATAAATCTTTTTTTTCATTATCTCGCTTGGCGTCGCATGGGCCGTCACTGGCGCGGGAAACAGCGCCCAAATCCCCATGTTTTGACATACATACCCGTCGTATTTATGACACAACTCTCTTCTACCGATTTGACATGAAATTTATGAAGTCACCATGTGTGCTTAGTAGATTGGATTGCTTTTGCGTAATGGCCATCTATCTGTTTTACCTTTTTGTAAACATTATCGGACGTTCGGTGTAAAAATTTCGGGTTGCTAGTTGCTATTAATATTATAGAGTATTATTTCAAATAAAATGTAGGTTGTACTTGTGGCTAAAATTAATAAATTTCACAAAGCATTATGTTTGAAATAAAAGCTCTTATTGTATTGTTAGTCATTATAAAAGAACAAAATATTTTATATCATTGCTTTAAGGTTCTTTGTTTGATTTGTAGTCAGCGTGTCAGTGTTATTGTTACTTATTGTGTTCAGAGTTAGTGCTACGTCTATCACGAGACATGCAAAACCCTCATACCAACGGTACTCCAATTAGTGGATTCGTAACTAAGCATTTCCTTCATGCGGTTCATTAACATCGAAGTTCTTTCCTCTTGTTGTTTAATTAAGATCAATTACATAAGTCTGTTACACATTTACGATGACTAACATCGATGATACTTTAAAAGGCAATGTAAATAGATGTATTCAACGCCACAATGGATCAACCCCTATAAATATAGAAACATTCGGCCCTTATTTGCCGAAGAATAACATGTTATCAATATTTATTTTTTAGTTCGGCATCAGCTCAGTGGAGTTATAAATAAACGTAATATACATATAAACATCCAACTCGATGCGACATCTGGACCTCGTTTCTTTGGAGATCCATTAGATTTACAATCTGCCGACTCACATTCGCTTTTAGGGGCGCCCTCGTATTGAAATACGAGTGTGCCACACAACTTTTGTTACGTGTGAGATATTTATCAAAAAGGCTCTTAGTTACACGAGTTGTGACTTTTGTTACGCTTTTATTATATCAAATATGACGATAGATGTTCTTTTTATTTAGGATTTGGATGTATATTCCAAAAAAACAATTGTCCAAGTAAATGAACCAAATTAAACTGAAACGATGTCTTATCTACATCTACAAACCCTAATCTACTAAACAACTGACATCCTGTTTACAATTGACGCTAATGACTTTTTGACACGGCGATCATTTATTTTCATACAAAATGAAAATATTTGGAGTCCGGCCGGTCAGATAAGCCAAAGTGAAGTGATTAAATATCCATGTCTTACTTCCGGACTGAGCGGATGGCGGGGACTGGACGAGTTGGAACACGGAAAGCATTTTAAGCGTTCACTAATATGGTCCGTCTATTGTCCTATTTATTTCGAGCGCGACCTAATATTGATCTTTTGCCGTGGTGTGCTTAAATTTGCACAGCTTAAAACGGCCAGTTAACTTCGGATACGTTATTTCCAATTTAAGGGATTATTACATTTCTAGAGAACCTGGAGATTGCAGTGAAATTATGCGTTTCTTTATTAGAAAATAAATAAATACTAGTTTCTAAATAACAACATCATACGAGCTTGAATGTCAAGCTTATGTAATTTTTTGTTTGAAAATAAATAGTTTGCTTAACTCAACAAGAAAATGCACACTTAGGTTTTTTCTATTATCTGTCTACATCTAAAAATAACTATGTATTACATATTTTCTGTATAGTGTAATAACTAATGCATTACATATTTTCTTTTCTTTCTTTCCATAAAACGGTTATGTGTCTGTCTTCGTGCAATGCTGTCTATATTTCTTTCTTTCCACGTTTTTCTGAAAGCGCATAACGCGCGCCGCTCAATCTTTTTTTACAACTTGTAACATAAAACACTCGCAAATCTCACGCTATCACTTTATTCACGAGTACACAGTTCTATTGTGAGTGTAACCGAGGTTAGCTCAGAACCTGCGGTCACTATGAAGCCACATAGTGCATGAGTAACCAGCAACCTGATACGAATCACAAACGCAACACGAAGCAAGATTAGGTTTCCGTAATCATTATGATAGGCGTAATTAAAGTGTTATATGGTATTAGGAGTATAGTTATCGTATGTTAAAAATGTATATGTAAAGTAAACTACCTACTTTTTACGAGTCCTTCAGTCTGTAAAAGTCACTTATAGGTAGTTACTTAAACAGCAAATTGGTATTTTCAGGCTCAAAGTTAAAGAAAACTCACTGGAAAAGTGATTACGAATTCACGTCTATTCTATTTTTATCCCATTCGGAACAATTCCAATTAGTCCTGATTTTCCGCTTTCCATCCAGGAATAAACTATGCATTCTGGAGCTCTAGCACATCGAACAGGTCCATTAACTCTTAACTGTTATGTAAGGTACGTTGAGATGTAAATATCGCTCTTTGAATAGCAAATCAGCCAATGGGGCTAGAGGTTTCGGTATTTGCTCTACATTCCCGCAGCCTATAAGGCGCCAAAGGGTGGAAATCTACGATTACTTCGAAGAAAACATTTTCGCGTTTATCCAAAACGAAGCAGATTTTGTAAAATCAATTCTATGTAAATGTATGCTCATATTAAATAATTTATTCTATAACCGAAAGCATAATAGTCTCAAAGGGTAATGCTTATTTGAAAAAGATGTAACTTCTTTTACTGTATACTATCCTTTTTTAAGATTATACTTTTGCTGTTTGTCAATAAAACATATTGACAAATCAGTAAGAACGACATGAGAATATATTGTTAGAAGATAGATTTAATTATACAATGCAGACACTAATTTTGTAATAACATTTAATCGTAAATACCTACATAAACTTAGATAACACATTATTATTGTTTATAATAATTGTAACGATGATTCAATTGCACGTGCGTTACATATTCTGTGCACTATTGGTAGTGAAGAAGAATAATCTAAGATACTGGAAATGTAGTCGATTCGTAAGACAGTCGATTGGACTGGGGTGTTGGAGCTTACCCCACTTCGCCCCGGACAGCGGCGCCACGCCACGCAGGATTATCCCCTATCTCCCTCGGGATAGGGGTTGTTTCTTAGATCTTAGATACTATTACTATTAGCAGTACAAATAGGTTTATTTCGCATGGAAATGTACTGTACTTTATTTGGGAAACCTTATCGTAAGTCAACATTTTATAAAGATATAGACACAATGTCGAAGTTACCTACAGCATCAAGTAAATACATTTTTTCTAATAGTGTTTTTTTATTCCTGACTAATAATAAATTGAAAATACATATTTCTAAGATGGTTTTGTGCGAATTGGTGGAATGGTGGAGCCGCGTACGAATATTTTGCAGTAATAAATATGTATAAATAACTGAAATTTTAACCACAAATGGACCCAAGGAAAGCAAAACATACAAACATAGTTTTAGTAACCGTGTAAATAATTCGATTGATGAGTGAAACGAGATTTATTCATTATCATTCCAATGCGCTAACTACAGGCTCTATCTGCAAGTTTTAAATGAATCTCTCATACTCCCAAAAACAATATACTCTGTATACATTTTGAAAAAATCGTCGGAGTAGGCATAACTATAGATTCGAAGTGAGGTTGCCAAATATTTGTAACTAAGTTGGATGAACGTCTAAGCAAATACTACCCTACTCTAGTGTCGCCGGGAAGATTAAATCGTCTGCTTGACATAAAGCTTTGACGTCACATGTATGGGCATGTGGGCCTAAGTGAGGGGTCGATTCCACCCTCACTATTTATGTAGTTATCGATCTGTTGAGTCGTGGCGAATTCGTTTTATATGTCCTTGTTTTGTACGAGCCTCATGGGAACTGCTTCTAATGTTTTTGAAGTAGAGGATTATTGGCGATAGCTAATTTAAAACGGCTTTGTCGGCGAACAGACCATATCTGCCGGCCATCAATTAAACTGCGCATAAATTGACCCCAAGTGTGAGCCGATAACGTTATTGATGTAATTGTTCTCAGTGAAACTATATTGCATTCATTCAGCCTCATGTCTTAGTGGTGACGTCATACCACATAATAAACTAAAGGAATATTTATTAATAAGTGTTACTGTTCGGCTGTGAACGACGCACCACAATAACATGTTATCACGCGGCACTTATACGTTCCAGTTATATTTTTATATCAATGTTTCATTTATTAAAGTTAACCTTGAAATAATTCGTATCGTCTGAATAAGATAATTCAAATACTATTGTATGATGAAATCTAGTTTTTTTCGTCAGAACTAGGCAGTTCACCCTTAAGTTAAGATAATCTTTGAGATAAGTTACTTTCCTAACTCTATGTGTATGTCCTATTTTACTTTTTTATTCCCAAATAGTTCTTGCAGTTCCATCTTTTGAAGCATGTAACGTAGATACAGTATAACGATCGAAAAAAGATCGAATAGGATGTTTGGGCTTACATAATGACCCATTTGATGACTACTTTGGTAAAAGTATCACACCTACAGTAAGTGTACTACAGTTTCCAAATCTTACTGGTATACCGCAAAAATAGGAATACCAGTGTCCACTCGATAAACCTCAGCAAATTTTAATTCAAGTTCAAAATCAAGGTCTCTCATTTTATTACAACGTTGAGGCTTAATGTAAATGGACGCCAATCATTTATACTTGAATGTTGGCCGGGACCGTTTTTTTCAATCTCCAGCAACCCTTTTGTAATTATATTCTAATCCTCGGAGCCTAACGGTAATCGTTGTCGCCCGATTTTATTTCTCCTTGCCGTTTGGCTGGGCTTTTGAATGTTTGGAGACGTTTTAATTAACAAAACGGTTGATGGCAATTCTAAAAATGTACCCAAATTCATTCCGATAAGTGCTCCTTGCAGTTACAGTTACTTTTTATTGCAGTTTTATATTTATTCGTCTTGCTTTTGATTCGCAAGTCTCAATCCTATTACTTCGGACTCGTTCCTGAGTACGAGAAATTCTATGCCTTTTTGTTAAAAATACGCTAATTTTCTGTCATAATATGCATTGCATTTAACAAGGCGCTAGTTTCTGCTTAATAATACCAGGTTTCGTAGTATTTTAATTTCAATTTATTAATTTCAAAGTAAACATGTACAATTTTATAATTGGAATCCCTGCTTTACTACTCTACTTAAGTTTGCACTGTGTTGTAGAAGACAGTTTACTTATGTCAGTATAATTTTTTCCATAAATGTAAAAACAGCAAAAACAGTTTTTAGAGTGTTGAAATGTAAGTCATTTTTTTAAATGGCCAGTCACTCAACCAAACGAAATATACAAGAGTTTAATATTGGTACGTATTGCCTACTAAAACATAGAGGAAGCATGACATAATGAACGAATGTGGATGGTTGAATTGGGAAGAGTTTCTTTTCATCGGATGTGAATTGAAAACGTGACACGCTTTGTAAGACGATACACTTTGTAAGATGATGTATTTCGTGTGGTTCCTTCTGTGTACTTTCAGATATATCCATGAATACCTAAAGGTGTCGGTTGATTATGTTTGTGGCAAGAGATAAACTTTTCCTTAGATCATAACCGTACGAATTTGTGACAAAATCAAAGAATATAATGGTGTAGTTTGGGTGTAAAAACTGGTAGAGAATGACAAACCCATTGTTTAAATGTAATCCATATAGTATATTTGCCTATACCTTTAAGTTCTTTTATCATATCTTTAAATATAAATTATATAAAAAACAGAAAGGAACTGGGGTACGTTCCTTACTAGAACTGCACTTGTGTTGCAAGTTGGATACAACTTCAACTTTATTTCTTTCTAGAAGTATACCCAACTTCATGAACTCTGTAATTTGATTTGACATTTAAACCTTCTAGTGTTCTATTCTTACGTCTTTCTAAATTTGAACTTTTGAACATCGAAACTAGACGGTTTTATGTGAGTTGGTTTTCAACACTATCGAGTCAATTTATACGCAATTGAGGTATCGTATCAAATACGTAGACGTATCAAATCGGCCAGTTGATAATCTACTGTAAATACAAACCCAAAGAAATTATAAGAGATAGAGCGACTATACAAAAGTTTTGTAAGAAATTTGCCACAACTAATTTTTGTGGGGGCAAGGGCGCGAAGCGTGAATAAAAATGAAAAGAGACATTTGTCTCGCTTGCGTAACTGCAACTACGCTTCGTAAGCAGCGGGCCTTGGTCCGATACGTGGATCGAGGGGAAACATAGCGGGCAAGCATATTGTCGGTCTGTCTTAATAGTGTAATATGGTTAATGTCTTTGTAAAAACCCTATCACTGCCTAGTATATAATCGAACATGAGTAGAGGGAAGTTGCAATTTACATGGACCATATATCTACTAAGAACATCTTCTACTACCTAGTCAACTATCGCAAGTATCTGCAATGCCAATCGCTTTGTATGTCGATACATCCTATCCAAATACCTATTAACTTTGGTTAAATGAAATGTGTGAAAAAGAAGAATGTGTCTTATGTTCACTTTTGGGTAATAATGTGTTATTAGCGAATTTTTGAGAATTTAATTCCGAGTAAAGTAAAGTAAAGTTCCGGGTTAGGGATACTGGCAAATGCCTATTGGCATCTATGATTTTATGATTCTTTGAAGTAAATATAGCCAAATGGCAGTTGCTATAGTACACATCGAGTTAAAAGATGTAAGCAGATGCAGATTATGTATGTACCTATGTGTGAAACTCGAATTCAGATCAAAGAGACATTTCCGAATCACTCGACTGTATTCATTGAATTTACTTTATATGAATAAGAGAAATACTGCTCAATTGTATCAGTAATAAGTTATAGTAATTCGATTACAATCCGCATAATTGTCTTGTCGCACACCAGTCTTAAATAATGTTTTATTAAATTTAAAAATACGTATAACCCCAAGTATTTATAGCCGTAGAAAGGATTTTTTAGAATCCAATGACATAATTCCAGTTGAATGTTATCGGCTGCAGTGACACGTCTTCGCAATAAAACACTGCGCCCGGCGCTTCAAGACATGCTATACTGCATTACGCGGCAAAGCTATTTTGAATCCATTAAATTCTCCTTGGGCAGCAGCGTAGTTGTATAAAATTGTAAATTTCCATGATTCTCGGAATCTAATATTTAAAAGAGGACACTACTTAATAGTAGACCATCGCAGCACTTTCAACAGCAATTGAATTTTTAGTTTTTACCTTTATGATCGTTTCAGTGTAATTATTTTTATTTATTAAACATTTTTTTACGCAAAAAATAAAAATAAATTACTATTTCTTATAATAAAGGTGGCAA
>DWTF01000156.1:0-14820 GCA_018250225.1 Udranomia kikkawai
GTGCCCTCCGAAGCACGTAATCCCGCTTGAAAATATTACTATCGGTCAAACCGGTCCAGTTATTGACCGCGCACGACGTTTCAGAGGCACTAACACTAAGTATATTTTTTTCTATCTTATGATAGCAGTATTCTTGTTGCTATGTTCTAGTTCTGAAGATACTCTCAACCGAGGCGTTCCCATTAGAACCTAAGAGATAGTAGCGCTTTGTGATAGACCTAAGGAAGAACTCCGATCCTGTCTTGGTTTAATTACAGATGGCCATGGGTGGCAGTGACTGCTTACCATCAAGTGGACTGCACGCACGCTTGGAACCTCAATGTTATAAAAAACCAGTGGGGCCTAAAACCGAGCCCTATCCGTTTTCAATAAAAACATCAAATTTGATTGCAATAATGTCGGCAATATCACAATTTAATCTTACGGGAACTCAGTCGCAAAGATTAAATGAGTTACGTCAACAACATCGAATTTCACTTAGTGTAAATCAAATGGAAAATCAAGGCGAATAAAGTTTCATGAATAAAAAACGATTATCTACAATTGCAGGTGTCCCGCTGTCTCGTATACACGAAGTCCCTTACCACCGTAATCAGTAAATCTCACGTCTCTCAAGATAGCCACCGTACTCTAAAAGTCTCACAATAGTCTGAACTCTGAGATAGCTGGCAATTTTTTTGTTGGAAATTGATAAAAATTTGGTATTCGCCTCGCTCAATTAATGATAGCAAAAAAAATCCTCAATAATTTTGAAATTGAAAATTTGAAAACTGAAATTGAATACACTATGTATTTAATGACGACGAGAATTTGTGATTTTGTTAAATATAATTTACAGTATCAACATTAAATTCAGCGATCTATCATAGTTCGGCTCCCAATAAGTACCGAGAATATGAATCAGCTATAATATATAACGCGGTAATAAACACAAACTATTTCGAATTGTTCTATCGTAGCAACATGGCGCTTTGTCTGGGAAATAAACTAGACACAGATAATTTCTGTTGTCTTTATAGCCAACCGGTATTATGAGTCAGCCGTGATTGTTTAATTCACTGCTGCTAAACGTGTCGCAGCGCAAGCTTACAGGTACACTGTATTTTCACTAGTTCATTAAATCATTTTACGTAAAATGTTAATTGAAACTGACTATTGATCCATACTTCTACTCATTCGATTTACTGTTTTAATATGATATTTGAATAGAAATTTTATATCCAGAAGAAAAAGCGAAACATGATAACTATCACTTGCTGTAATGTAGTGGAACATCCTTTAGACTTTAGACACACTCTCATGAAGCCACAAACAACTGATGTTCTTAAAAACTTGAATATCTGTTGTAGTAACTTGATTAAAAGGAATGGAAAAAAATAATGTTCACACATAGACTTCATTCATAACTTATAATTTATATGATTATAGTACCCCGCGACACCACTCTCTCGTACCTTGAGCTTAAGAAGAAGCAGCAGTGTTCGCTGTGTACTGATCGTATCGATCGATTTGTTTGGTATGGCAGTAATTCTAAACAGAGATAAAACAAGTCTTTGGAAAGACTTCAATGAATTTTAAGTTCTTAATGTACATGTACCTAATATTTCATACATAATAGTTTCATATAAACATTTGGAATCTGTACGTAATGCGTATATATGTATGTGTAACCGCAAAGCTAAAGATTCAAAAGAAGCGACCACACGTCACCTAAACTAGTTGATAATCGCGGGGGCATGTACCTGTTGCGTTGCGCGCTCCTTTCATGGAATATTCTTCTTGTTATAGAGAGCACACGACACAATGCGGGTTTATCTGGACGCATTATGAGAGGCATCTCCGCTTCAGATCGCGCGATAATGCTCGTCGTCGTCGAGTCACAAAAGTGTATGCCGAGGCGCGCCGGATCACGACGCACAGGCACTGCGCAGGCGGCACCGCGATGTAAGGTGATCTCGACTCAAGTTGACCTTTGTGCATTACGGGCAACCGCTGTCGATCGTCTTTGTCTCGATGCTCGCTTGTCAGCGTCCTCTCAAGAAGGAACTGTGTTGTCTTTCTCCAAAAGAAAGTAGGTAGAGATATCGATGTAAGCATTGTTCCGACTTCGAGTTAATTCAATATAGTGCTGCTGTCTATCGAACGCCATTTTTGTTTAGCATTTCAATAGCTCTCATTGTGTTCGCTGTTTGGAGGTCTGAACGGTGAGCAGGTGTGTCTTGGGAAGTTTACCGCTGGTGCTTCGTCGAGACTTTTGTTCAATAAGCCTTTTGTTTAGGGAAATATTAATATTGTTTTGTTTATTTTATTACGATTTTGGGCCATATGGTCGTTGGCCAAAAGAATAAAAAACACACAACAAACACAAAATTGGTTTTGATAAAGAAAAGTCATTTTTATTAATGCTAAACAAAACAAAAATGATGTTTTGAAGCATTTTTATTGAAGTGATTCGCATACATATCGGCTTTAATAAATTAACCCTTTATTAAGACGAGCTTCGAACTTACATTAACACAGCAATCTGATAGAAAGCGCTAAAGCACGGCTTCTAGCACCGACAGCGTTCAAGCAAGTTAGTGAGCTGTTGTGAACAATAAAACGATAAAATTCCGAGAGAGATTATCGTTTATATGGTCACCCGTTTCAAATGAGTGATGAAGAGGCGAGATGTGTCATCGGAAATAAGTCGAGAGAGCTACATGTTTGTCAAACGCATCGTCTTTGTGGGGACGTGAGATCGTCGCCTTGATTCGTGGCCACGCATCCGAATAAAGGCTTATTAACTTCATTCACATGCTTATGAACAGAGGCCTTATCTCTATAGAAATGTAAGGTAACACCTATACCTTCTTACTCATATCCATACGCTACTTCCTTTTAAGGTTTTGTTTAAGGTAACACCACTGCATTTGCACAATGCGTGTGTCTGTTTTATAATCTCGGACGTGAGGACGCACGGAAAATACATAGATTATCATTAAAATGTCGGAAATCTTTTTTATTCAATAGTAGCTGGGAATCGTCCAAATCCTTTAAGGTCAATTTAACGTGGTACTCACAACATACAAATTACCAAGAGAGCTATTACGTTAAAAGTAAATAAAACCGATATTAAAATAATAAAAATACAATACTCACTCCAATTTTTTTATTCATTATGCACGTAGTAAAATATTAGCTATATTTTAATCAAATTTCAAAAATACATTCGCCGTTTCCAAAATCTAAATCCAGATGTAGTAATTTATAAACGAAGTTTCAGTAATGATGTTAAAGCAACAAGAATTCAAGTAAGCTCTTGTAATCTCTACCTGTGCATCCAAACATTTTAAAATTGGCTGAACTCCGACCATTTTATAATTAAACTACCAAACAAGGTGTCGTTAATTAATCCTACCATTAAAAGTGAAACAAGGGTAGGAAGGTTCATCGCAGATGACGCTCGGCCACCGACTACAGTCAAAATCCAACAGATGGACCAATTTCACTGGTGTCACCTCGCAGTCCGGCCTTCCCGTAAACAATTTATAACGGCAATGCAAGGGAAACGGTCAGCTGGCATATTTTTTTATTCCGTGATCTGTTGTTCGGCTCGTACTTTACTGACCCACATGTCCCATTGTGTTGGATACTAGCTCCTGTCCGCGATTTCGTCTTCTCGAACGTTTCATTGAATTATTTTCTTATAATAAACGTTTTATCGTAATTTCTTGCGATCGCGTCTGAATGCGAAAATCCATTTTAAAATCTACAATTCTATATGAGATTCTCTCATTAGTTGAAAGTATTCATGCGCCATAACTATAGAAAGTTTATTTCAATTCAATGAATGATATGCAAAAGTAAACTAACATTGAACAAAGGAACAAACTAAGTTTTTCGATATTTATCATCCCATTTATCGATGCAATACAAACATATATGTGACAAAGTAACAATTTCACATACCTATAGACATTGTTGATTCGTTCCGTATGTCAAGGACGTCAAATAGTGATAAATCGTTATGTTGATAGAGCTTATATTTATTTAGGTTTAACATACACACTTACCTATATACTCGTAAGTGATAGTATCGATAAATGTTACGTTTTATAAACAATTTTAACAAAATATTATTTCACGTACTCTTACTCAAATATACACCTAAGCTACTGCTGACCCGGCGCACTTCATATAGTCTCGGAATCATTTCAATCAATCCCTGTCCCTGCCCCTGCAAAAAAATACATCCACATACCAATTTCCATAGTGATCGGATCAATTGGTTTCAGAGTTTAGCGATAACATATTTACAAACATCATATTTTATATGTAGATAAATTTATCATGGTCTACCTATTAGCTCTCTTTGTTCAGTGCATACGCCGAATATCGAGAATTTTGGTTGCAAATATTATGATAAGTTGTTGACAGTCGTAAATTTAAGTAGCTCCTTAATTCCGTGATTAAAACTCAGCGACTACAGTCATTTTAACATTTTTAAAGCGCTTAATATTCGCATAATTTGGTCACGCACCCAAATAAAGCCGCGTGGCCCCAGCCCACATCGGTCGCGCGACAAGATATCTTTGTGAGGTACGAGGTATTACATGAATGTGTAATCAGAGAGTTTATTGATCGCCGCAAGATTAACTCCACTTCGCATTGTCTGACTTGGCACGTCTTAAATTTTCCCTTTTTGTGCCAATAACTTAAGGAATTCACGAATTAATTTTTTTCTTCACCTTTATGAATGTCGCCGTTTATCACATCAGGAAAGAATTATTCCTCTTTATACGCTGAGCTTTCGTAACCGCTTTTCAGTTGTAAATTTTCATGTTTTATGACCGTACGCATCATAAAATAGACTATTGATACTCGTTACATGCAATCAAGATGTTTATGTAAATCCGTAAATAAGTTCTAGATGTAGAGTTTCATATATCATGATTTAGATTATTTCTTTCTTTTCAGTCGGTTAATATACAGTAGGAATTATAGCCCTACCCCTACTAATATTATAAATGAGACAAAGTTGGATTTTTACGTTTCTACGCCAAAACTACTCTACCGATTATTATGAAACTTTGTAGGTACACATATTCCTAGAAGCATTAAAACGGACATAGAATACTTTTTATAAAAAAAATATTTGGTAGACATGATACTTTAAATTATCACAGTAACATTGATCCTTGAACCTTGAAATTTTTTTGATAGATTTTTTTTATTTAGCGTAAATAAGTACTAAGAGCGTAGATTAGAAATAACTGCCCAAGGCCCCGTAGTCCCAGGTTAAAAGAAATAATATTGTAATTATTTTTCTGACACGAAAATGTGCCAAAACAATTTCCATTCGGACGAGGCCGCGGGAAAATGCTTGTTTTGAATATAAAAGTCCGCCTCTTCTACCGATATTTTTGTATTATGGTTCAATTACGACTAACCCAAAACCTTTTATTAAACCATAAAATTAAAAACTAAATATTAAAACTAGGAATAAATATAAACTCGCACATAATAAAAACCCCGCTCATAAAACGGAAGTGTGCTCAAATTGTAGCGAGTGTACATTAAAAAGGCTATAGAGATAAATTATTATCATTGAGCGTTTAGAATATTTAGTTCCCATAGCAATTATGTGATTCGAGCGCAGTATCCTTTTTTATTGGATTGTGTGATATCGAGGGGTGGCGAAGTCCCATGTGCATCCTGCGCCCCCGCACGTGCCGACCACGCGGCCGGAAGTGCCCCGCCAGCGCACTTATCGCGACCTTCGCAATATCTGTTTATGTTACTAACTCTCATCTGAGCGATTGAGATCGATTTCGTTAATGTAGTGGTTTTGAAGAGCACTTTGTGTGATAATACGTTTTAATGACGATGTTTGCTAAATTACCTTCGAAATTTAAAGATTTTTTGTCACATTATGAATTTACAATCACAAGACACCGTCTAAGAAAATCATTTTTCTAGTTAAATCATTTTATTAGCGTATTTTATATAAAATAGTAAATACTCACAATCAACAGGCAAAACTTATAGAACGTATCCTATATAGCTCACCTAAGAGCAATTTTGTAACCGGTAACTAGCTATAGTGCAATTAATATGTTAATTTGTTATTTTAGTTTTTCATTTTAATTTCGACCTCGTAGTTCAAAGCCAGAGTCAAATCAAAAGTCTTATAGACTTATTAAAGAAGAAGACAATAATTCAATCCCATGTAGCTGAGACCTGTTAAAATCTTGTTTATAAAAAGTTTTACTGGAATATATGTTTTATAGAAGCAGAAAAAAGACTCCAAAATACATCTCGTCTAGTCTACTATGGCAGAACCAAAACAAACAAAGAGTACTTTGTAAAATGTAGAACAACTTGCTTACATTAGCTCAGAAAGGAACAAAAGAATTGCTCGGTACGAAACTGGAATAGATCCAGTTCTTTCGTGACGTGTCACGGGCCCGCTGGGTCAATTGCACTTTGCGAATAAATTCCAATCTGAGTTCATTTAACAGATGGAAAATAAAGCGCATTCAACCGCAGTATCGTCATATTAAGTCAACCTATCACTATGAAACGCTGAGCTGAAGAGTTGTTAGAATTAGACTAAGTTTCTGCTGTGGCCAACTCGTGACAATATGTAAAGAGTTTGTAAATACCATTATTATCATCATCAAAGTTACTACATGGCAATTAAAAAGAAGTGATAATTAATGATTAGGGAAAATTAATGATGATGAGCGTTTGTGGTTCACTAACGCTGTACATTAGGATTAGATATTTAAGAAATAACTGAAATTTTATAATAGCTCTATGCGCTGCATGATTTCTGGTTCAGGGGGTTTTGTAATGCAGATATTTTGCATTTATCATCATTTAGGGTGTATTCTCTTGCACCATTAAATATAAGGAAACGACTTCGGAATATGCTTCGAAATATTGTCTCTTATGTGATATTCCCATCATATTTGCATAGGAACTGTTGACAAAAGTGTGCAGATAAGAAGACAGGTTAAGGTGGCTTATCTCGAGCGGGGACATCCGCACGTCGCTCGGACCTCGGACGTGCGCTATCGAACTCGCACGCTTTGAATATCACATCCTCGATCACGACCATACACGAATATCGGTCACCACGTGATAATATTTTACATAAAATATATCTGCGTGTCGATCTTCAATCCGAAGCGATACGCCGGTCTTGAAAATCGATTATTATCAGCCTCGTTAATTCATCGACAATAAAACGCGGTCAATTTAATACTATAATGTATCTTGCTTCTTCTGACTCCGCCAGTGTTTAAGTTAAAGTTTATTATAATCTTAACACTTTAGGCGTTTCGGGAAAATGTGAATCAATAAAGAAGATAAACAGTCAATTCTACGAATTTATTTAGTTATATATTTAGGATTTATGACTTAGTTTTTAAATTATTAACTCTTGTAAAATAATACATTTTTGAAGCTTGAGATTGATTGATCGAGATCATTGCAATTAAGATTTGAAATATTTATAGTTGAGATTCTTATGTATATTCAGCTTGTACATTTTTGAGCTGAATAAGTTAAGGCGTAACAAGTGTCGAATCATCGAAATCGATGATTTCTTAGTTTAATGATACAATGTACACGTTTTGAGGAACGTGCCAGCTGAGTTATACAATTATTCTGCGCAGTTTGGTGAATCAGCAGATCGGGAGACGCTGTTAAATGTAGGTACATTAATAAGTACAAATTGCAAAACTCGTACACAAAAAATGTGACCGTAAACACGTGACTTCCTAGCGAAAGAATTTTAATAGAATGAAAGTTTAAAAACATTTGTTTCTCAATAAAGCCGCTGAAAAGCCGATAGCGATAGCATTAATAAAAATATGTGCTGTATGCGACTTGCAAAAAAGGTTTAGAGACAAGTTAAATATGTAGAAATATGTGTTACATGTTGTGATTCTTATGGGATAAGTCCATAACCCTCACTTACCTCGCACATTCTTTATAGAAGGAATACTGGAATATTATTATTTCTTAGTGATATAAAAACAGAAACTTTTTAAATATGAGAATATATCTGTAATAGAAGCCTCTAGTAATACTTTTCTGATTAGATACAATAGAAATAGGAATAAAATTTATCTTACAATCTCAAAACTAGGTTTTTTGCTACACTTCCACAAGTGGATGGATCTTTTTTTCTTTGAAGAAAACAATTTATTTTTATTTCTTACCCTTAATTCATATAAACACTGCAAGGTACATGTATACATTATTTTTAAATAGCAAATGCAGAGGATAATGTATATGTATATCGTATAAAATTTACAACGCAAAACATACGTATACAGTTTTATAGCTTATCCAGGCTCGTCGCTGAGCACAACAAAGCAAATCCACAGGTAACTCTACACATCTCATTTTGTCACGGTTAACTGGAAACACAACAGTGTGATTGTTCCACCTTAAATCTTGAACAATAACCTGTTTTAGAGCGGCGTCGGATTTTTTTCCAAAATGTTCTTCCATTCGCATTCAAAAGCTTAATGGAATTTCGCATTTCGCATTGCATTCGGCGTATTGTACAACGGCGCGGAATGTGGATAAAATCAACAACTCACTAAATCACACATTTCGTTCGTTCAATAGATCGTATGAAAAAATGTAGAACTTACACCAAATAGTAGATACAGAAAATTTAATGCTTTATGAAAACAAGGCGGTTGTATATTTTAGTACCTACCTACGCGATTTGAAACTACAACCGTCCAGATCATTAAAAACCTACAACTTATTACGAGATTTTTTTGGAGACGATACTTTCAAATCTGTCCACTACCTGGATTCTGGAATACATGCCCGAAGCCTGAAATGGGTAAACGACTCACTGCAAAGTGACTGCAAGTTCGGATAAACTTCTCATTAGATATAAGGAAGAAGTTCTCCTTTCCTGCAAGTAAAGTACGCCTCATGCAATGGTTTAAAGGCATTTGGAGGCCAATTAATTTTGGTTCTGTACTTTTCTAGCAAGGTGCAGTAAAGTGTCCAGTGTGACCAATGTGCAGGTAGTGTCGAGATGTGCGAGTACGCATAAATCTACAAGTGGCGAGGTGGCTGCGATGTTCACGCCTACAGACTTGGTCGGGCGCCCGCAACAGTCGCAGCGTGCGCATGCGCCGCGGCTCCGATCTGCACGTTCTTAGCATATCTGAATCTGTCTACAAGCGGCGGCACACCACCGCTGCCTGATATGGGCAAAAATTGAAACACGGAAAGCACATATCTGAGTAGGCCTCTGCCTACACATAAAACGTTTCGTGCTTTCTTTATGTTTCGCCTGCGTAAGGCAAGGAAAATAAAATCTCATGACCGATCTGAATTCCACGCGTGTGCCAAAGGTGGGTTAACTGTCGATAACACCGCACTCGAAATTTTAATATTATCGTCATTTTACACTGTACGATTTGGTACGTATACGGTTAGGTATGTGATTATTCGGGTGCAGCACAGATAAATATTTTAACTGATACGTAACCACTAATTACACATCCTATGTTTATCTTTATAATTGGCTGGTGTTTAATTACGTGTTTCTTATCTGATTACAAGTGAGATGTAATCAAAGATATCGCACGCTTACCAATATCTCCTCTATTTCTGGGAGAAGTTCATAATTATAATGTTGAGCAGTCGCTGCTCCCCATACGTGCCGCACATGTGATTGTTATAATTCCTATAACTCCTACTGATTAAATGTATTCCAGCAGCCAATGTCTCGTGCTAGGACGCTAGATGTTCTCAAACCCAGACATGGAGGTCCATTGAGAGCAGTAATTAAAGTTACATCTACTACTACTACTTTATCTACTACTATATCTACTACTAATTTCAATCTTAAAGAGCGAACATGAAGTACCTACCGCCTTGCTTTGTTGCAAATTAATAGAGTTTTTTCTTCCATATCGATAGACATCCAAATACGAGATGACGAACGAATGCCTGTCTAAGGGAAGTTTACAAAATGTGGCAATGTACCAAACATTTTGTTTCTCTAAGTAGATTTAAGAGTATAATGTAGTGTGAAAGTGAGGCGGGTCAATGAAATAGCAGCAGCAGGACCTAGCAGCAAGATTAATACGTTTAAAGACATACGTCAAGTTAATATTTTGATTCTAGACCATTTGTTGTGCCCAGACGTGAAAGTATTTGCGTGAATATGTGGTTAGGTCGGGTAGAGTACACAAAAACAGCTTCGCATAGCACAATGTAAAGGTTTTGCGCAGCACTACCTGCTGCCGTAATCCCACGGCCTCGGCGCCTTAACAGGTGTGCACCTGAGAGTAAACGCGCTTTTTCATTAAGTACCTATATACAATCAAACAAAACGATCGACATGCTCGCATAAGAATAATGTCCGCGCACCATTCATCGTTCCAAGAGGAATTCCTTTATGTTGGTCGATCTTTCCTTGCGCTCGTATTATTAGTAAAGCGATTCATTACTGCCTTAATGACATCATCTTTAGTGCGGGCTTAAAAAAGGCTTCCATTTTATTGTATGTCTTATCATACTTTGATTCGATGCGAGGTTAGGTTTTCTAAGACATTCCGTAAAAAGACTTTTATTTTTTATATGAGTGCCATTGCTGAACAGCTCGAATGTTGGATCCGAGTTCTTACATGTACTTAAACTTATACCTATTTCTAATTGTACGCCTAAAAACCAAAATGAGATTTGTGTATCAGGCACAACATTTTACTCGAAAACTGTGAATATTTATGTACTTACTGATAGGTATAGGATGTTTGACGTAATTATTGTGTTCCTATGATCTTTCCACTTTTATACATGCCTAATTTAATGTTGCTAGGCAAAACGATCACACACAGCTGTAACAGTTAAATATTAGCTGAACATCTGCAGTTTATTTGAACTCTAAGTACCTATGTATGTCATATTCATGACAATAAGTTACATACTTATCTACAACAAAATACTGCTATTACTTATTGGATACAAAAATTGGGGATCTAACCTCGAGTTACCTTTGGCCATAGCGAAAGTAATATGAGAACGTGATTATGACATTGATTAGTTTCCATTTCATTATTGTTATGTCATGTTTTGGTGAAAATATTTATTGAATCAGCACACGTGACGCCAAGACTGTCGTATGTGCTATTTGTCGTCACGTGTCGCCAGACGCATCTACAACCTTACGTTCACATGCTGCGTCAGCAAAACTGGGCGATGCTGTGCAAACTATGTTGTGCAGGTCTTTGGCCTCTCATTATTTATAGTTTGGCATAAACAAGCAAAGATTGATTGATGAATAAGGAGATTGACTAAGTATTGTGATTCAGAACCCGAGTATAAAGTCCAGGTTTTAGGAACTTGCGAATAATTTTTTTTAACCTACCATCGCTTATAGAGCAATTGTAAGATTTTTTTACTTTGACTAATAAAGGAATCTTCAGTGGTGAAATCCTCCTAATTCCGATACAATCAGAGCGCAAATTAATCAGTGGGGCAGTCATTTTATAACATTCTTATATTAACTTGGTAGTGTGTATGTATGTAAACGGCATCTTTGAACATGATTTTAACCCACTTTGAGATGTCGGATTGATTTGAAACTTTGCATACTTATCAAGAACCAATGACAATGCAATATAATGGTATCATCGAGCTAGTCTGATGCTGGAATGAGAGAGGAAGGTGGTGGAACCATGGAATGCCTACTATAAACATATCTAGTTAGAGCTCAATACAGTCGTCTTAACATATATTGTCTTAATATATCCATTTATCCGGATGAACCGAACAGAAAGCGTGATTTTAGTTTTCTAAACTGTTAAATTATATAGATTAAGACCACGAAAACCAATAATCATCTGGGGAACTGATTAAAAAGAGAGTGTAGGTACTTCACTACTTCTATCAAACCAAAAAAGATGACTCTGTCTAAGAATAACTATACTAATGTATAAGAAAAAAAATATCCAAACAAAATTATGATGCACGTTTAGGTAATTCATGTAGAATTGCTTAGTTTGGTACATAAAGTAGGTGCTGCAGTTCAATGTAAGATGATTGTATACCAGTTCATCCATGAGGTCGTTGACAACAAACTCGTAAGTTAAACAAATAATATTTGTAAACCATCATCAAAATAAACAAATATTTTAGATGATTTAACAAATGATTGAAGTTTCGCAGTAAGTTATTTTATTGTTTATTTTTTTATTGTCCACATAGTAACTAGGTTCAGTATCGCTAGGTAGGTAGAGACACAAAAAAAGAATGTTTGTTAAATTAATGATCATAGTAGTAGTAATTATGTAATCTTTGGAAAAAAATCATACTAGCAAGTATAAAAAACCAATTAAGTGCGCTTGATCACGAACTAATCTTTAGTTTAACTCACCCGGATTAAAAAAAATAGGTGCATTATTAATATTATAAAAGTTTGTTCCGCTAACCTTGAAAAATTTGTACAAGATAAGTCTATGTGATACTCGTATGTAGGTGATATAATATTCCAAGCTATTATTTACATTTACTCAAGGATCTGTGAAATATCATAAACAAACACACCGACAAGTCGCACTATTAGCTTTATACCATTTTATCGATAAATTTGTTCTTGATTTACAGAGCCCATAAAGATAAACGCATCCGTAACCTTGATCTAAACTTGTCGAGATATTAGAAAATATAGGGAAATAAAGGTGTGTAGAAGCACATCGACGGACGGTACACTCTCCTTACACGAAACTTTGAAAGATCACAAAGAAGATCGGACTTTCCCACGCAATATTCTCACAGATTTGCAGATGGCTTATTACGAATAGATTTTTAATAAATGAATGGATTGAATAACCATTTCTCTACCTGCAACACCTGATGCTGTACAATTGTTAGCATCTTTCGCATCATTGGAATTTCATCACCGAATGTAGGTAAGATATGTACTGAAGATGCTTCTGATGCAGACGTGCTCAGAAACAATACAGATCAATGTATGAATTTCAAATCATTTGGTTTTTGGATAGCTTTGTAGTTTTTTTAATGAAATTATATGGACAGGTAGGTAGGCTGTAGTCACTACTTATTCTATTTGTTCATTATAATATTATTCTGAATTATATTTCATTTGAAGGGTTTGAAAAGGTAACGATGCGTTCCACCCTAGTACCTAGTGGTACTACCAACACGTTCGCTGTTGATAGAATGCCAATTTCTGAATGAATATCAATTGTTAAAGTTCGTAGTTACTTTCTACTTGCTTTTTAATTACATATACGTTACATGCTTCGACAACTTGCCCTACTCTCACTAATAATATAAAAATGTATAATGGGGTGATAATAACAGCACATTTATTTATTTAAACATAATAATACTCTATTTCATAAATGTAAGGGCCCGAGAGAGGGTGGTATTCTGATATCAACCGTAGAAAATTAGCAAACCTTACTCACAAAAAAAGACTTAAACAATTACAATAGAAAAGTAACTAAAACGATTAGGGCAAAAGAACAGATTTATTTTCTAATTAAAACGGGTGTGTGGGTTGATTTAGGCGTACATTGTGGTGTCGGCTGGTTGCGCAGGCGCACCGTGGCAGGCCGTTATCGACGTCGGCCGATCGCGTCGTGTTAATTACTTTCATTAAGGGCAATTGTCCTGCTCAATCGGGCTGATCAGTCAGTTTGCCGCCGATCGATATATCCACTCACTGCCATGAGTACGCGCAAAGGTGACTCAAACAGGTCACAGAAAATTTTAATACAAGGTAGGGCTAGCATAAATAATTGTCTTACGCCACCAGCGCGCTATTTACCTTCTTTTCAAAAGAGCCAAATAATTTTAGCATTGTCTATGATTTGTTTACTTGACTGCGGGGCAAATTAATAATACACATTCAATTCAAACAAAAACCTTAAAGACTTAAAATCAAATATGCCTCAGGGTATGGTAATAGATCTAACTGAACACCTTAATATTTTCAATGATTGATTTACTACGATACCCCGATATGTATAATTAAAACAGATCTGAAAGGTGATAATTCCAATGTATTTAAAACAATAAATTAACATTTTAAACGGACAACAATCTGAACTATCCTTTTCCCCTAACTCTGTTTGTTACTTTTATGAGTGAATTCTCTAAGTATTTAAGTAGCAAATAGTACCTACAACAAAAAACGCCAATAATAAACTTTTAATTAACATTTAACTTAGATATTCTTGTCATAATTGAAGACAACCGTTTTAAACAACAATTTCCATATACAGACGAACAAATGTAACAGCTTTATTCGTGTAGATATGAGATTATGGGTTGAGACAGTACCATGTGATTACGTACAAACAGCGTTACGTAGGCGGTAGCGGGCAGGAGGCACACGTGGCGCACAGCTCGCGGGCATTCGATTAGTGCTCAACAAAATGATATGTTAATGGCCTATCGAGGAACATGGTTTATTGTTCGCTTACCTGCCGCGCCGCCTGTACGCGGCCGCACCTCCGCCTCTCCTCACTGGCTACACACGGCTTCCGTTTAAGATTTGTCATTCAGTATCTTATTCTATTCTCTATCTTAGGTAATTATTGTCTAACTCAAATAAAATAAACAGTTTATAAGTATCTACAGTTATTATTATTTTACAAGTATCTGTTACAGTTAGATATAAGTATTAGTTTTTTTCTATTTTTGTGTTTTTAAAGCATATGCAATAAAATATTGTTTTCGGGAAACATTGCTCTATTAACATGGCTCTATTACTTCGTTCGTTTTTTTTTTTTTTTTATTCTTATACACTTTCTATTTTTT
>DWTF01000157.1:0-14814 GCA_018250225.1 Udranomia kikkawai
TGGCCGGCTATGCGTCAAAGCTTTTGTGTTGCGACGACGCAACGCAACGCAACGCGCCGTGTGGACTGGCTCTTAGTACATAAGTAGCGTCTATAAGACATAAAAGTCATTCGACAATCACATTTTTATTTCATATAAAATAAATTTTATATAAAAGCTATGCTTCCGTTTCGAAGCATTTCTATTCATTCTCTGTTGAATGCGAATAAGACAATTGTCTACATTCGCGAGAATATCAGATTTTTGAATCTGAAATAGACTGGAGAGCGTTGTATTAGCCCACGCTGTCTACAAACGATTGTAAATAGCGTGTATACGCGAATAAACAGTTGTGTTACACAAATATTGGTCTCGCCGTGAACCTAATCAACAGACATTTACTGTGATACAATATTATCCGCTTTGAAAGTTTTATAGAAGCAGCGACCCAGCTGTATTAAGTTTAGTTGTATCATTTTTAAATGTTGATTTTCTCATATATAAATGTTAAGGTCTACGTACTACTAGGTACTGTAGAGTCTTGATTTGTTGATGTTGATAAATTCATCATAAAATAAACAAATAATGAAAGAAATTGGGAAAGATTATAGATTACCACAATTTTTACGAAAAAATCTATTGCGGAAACGGCTAAGTATATTTAGATGGGACTTTCACAACAGCCCAGATTAAAGGTATATTATATGTACAAGTATGCGATAAATCTGTTCCAGTCACAGTGTCTACTGGTCCCTATTCCTACAACAATTAATAATATGCTAACGGAACTCAAAACATTAAAATCACTTTAAAACTTAAAAGCGCGTGTGAAACGAGTCGAAAGATTGCATTTTATTATATTTTTGAATCATATAGATACTAAAACAGGTATCGTTTAAGAAACAACATGAATATATGGCATACATTCACAATGATAGACCCAAACACATGTTAGTCTCAAGTGAAACCGTTATTGCAAGCTTCTTTTAAGATTGATTGATGGATTTATTCATAGAAACGAGTCGGTTGAATATCCACATTTCATGTTCAGGCCAGTTATAAATTATTACTACTTTGTGAAAACTAGAATTTATTGTAAACGGATAGATATTCAATTTTCTTCCGTGCTTATTAATGTATCTCTCCTCGGTTTTAATGTATCTAAAACACAGTACTTAAAACTATGTTTAAGATGTTATTTTTGTAAGATATGATTTTTATAATATATTATTCACAGATACGACCAGATACGACAGAACCGGGAAAGAAATTTCGAACACAAATGATCTTAAGAAATAAATATAAACTATATACGAAATATTATGAATAGAATACTATGATAATTCCCTCGCATTATTTCATTCACCGCCACTCTCATAACTCGCATTTAAAAAGATTAGCGCTTGCACAACCACAGTCACAGTTGTTTCTGAACAGGAAAGTGGTTTTAAAGTATTAAATTACGTCAATTTAGATGCCGGTTTTCAGAATTTGAAACTTCTCAATAGACACCTGTCTTTTTTATGCATCTTTATAACTAACTGAATGTAAATCGATAACGCTTATCTGAGCCGTGAACTTAAAAAATACCTTAGAAATTTAGCTCAATGGGTGGACAGGTACACAAATAACTTGAACTTGCAGGGCAGTGACTGATAACTCCGCGGTTTCCCGCTTAAGGGCGTAAATATGCTAATGTGGCGATACGTTAGCGCGAAATTTGAATAGAAGCGACATTTTAGCGGCCCGGAGCGGCCCAAGCATTCTACAAGTTAGCCGCATATCAAAAAGTTGCTGAGATAACTCAAGTTTTCACTGGAAAGTTACACAAATGACGGCTATAAAGTAAAGTTAAGGGCCCCCGAGTTGTTTAGTGAAATAAATGGAATAGTTAAAGATTGGAGGTGTCCGCGGAAAGTGGAACGCCCCTGAATGGCATTAACGTATCATTTGGACCGATTTATGGCTATGATCGATTTGAACGGTTTTGGGCTTATTGATATTTAAGATCTCCGATAGCGCTATTTATTGTTATGGTCGATTGGAAAGATAAGGTTACTGTGAAAATTGACTCACTACTGAATTACTCGCTGTTATGTAAATGTACAAGAGTCGGTAAGGGATAGGCAAACCAGCTTAAGCCAGCAAACTGAGTACGAATACAGTAAAATTAAAGATGATTAATCTTTCTCAGGTTCGAAAACACAAAAACGAAACTCGCAAAAACAATTAAATTCATTTTTATTAAAATATCTTCTCTTCCAATCAGTCTATCCTTAAAGTTCATTCAAAATCGATAGAAGGTTATCGTTGAATTCGAAAGACTAGTTTTTACTCGACATTTACATCTGTATACATAGATACTTTTTTATTATTTGTACAGACTGACAAAATAGGCCAGTCAAATAAATCATTCTCCCAGAACTAACAAAATCGATTGTAGAGAAATGTAGTAAGTCAGTTTAGAGTGTTCGCGTTCTTTGACGTTGTTGTCACAGACAGTAATGAATGTACAGACAGACAAAGCGACTACTGTATAGATATTCTCGAACACTCGTATATAATAACTGACCGGAACACAGACAGACATCCCGCTGTGCTTGCAATGTTAGTATTTTATGTATTCGGTGAAATGGAATAAGAAAGTCTAAATGTTGTTTTGCTGTTAGCTCAAATGCAAAGAAGGCGCGTTTTGTTTTAATATTAAATAGTAAACGAGCGTTCATCACAAGTAGTCACTGCGCATTGATATCTATAGTTAATTAAGATAAGATCGAAGTTTTCTCTGAGGCAGACAACATGCTGCTACTGAGCTTGACTGAGGACTAAATTGAGAACGCCTCGTTAAATGTCTCCTTACTACTGCCTTAATAAAGGAAATGCTTGTGCAGTTTGATGGCTAAGACAAGTTGTTCCTCATGCGGATCCGTGCTTCGCGAGCAAAGTGCCCTGAAGCAGTCGATACAACCCAATATCTTATGGTTCCGAAACAAAAATTAAAAACAACCGCTTTTTTGTAACACGAAACACAGTCTCCCTAATTGAGCTCTCAAAATCGTGTCCTGCGATGGCGCAGATAAGTAAGCAATTTTTCTGCGAGCAACACCTTAGCGAGCCCGACAGTGTTGCCAGCCGCGAAATTGAGAGTTTATTAAAATGCAACGAACCTTTTTGTTTTGTGCCGCGGAAAAAAGTGAAATTTTGATTAGCGGCCCTTTAAAAGTGTTAAACGAGATTGTAAAAGCCCTTAACACCGATTAAGACACTTCATGTGATGACGTATCGCTAAGTGACTGACGGACGCAATAATGCAATTACCATAAGATCATATACGTTCATACCAAACTTGTGATTAAAGTTTGAAGATTAAAAATTTTATACCTTTTTTTCAACTTCCATTTCAAGTTTTGTTGGCAAGTTCTAAACTACTTAAAAGTTCCTTGTATATCGTTGTATATATATTTTTATTTCTTTCTTTAATATTTTTATACCCAATCGCAACATCTATGTAATATGAACAGGATATTCATAATTAAACATTAGGTACTGAGAAACTGGTGTTTTGCATACATTTTGCGGTATATTATGCAAAATATAGTACTCAACGCCATTTAGCGTGTTAAGTAAGCCTGGATTGTTTGAAGTGTTTGCAACAGTGCTTTTAAGTGATTTGTATACACTGTTTTCCATGGATCAGAGGCGTCGGCGTGTTCTTAACGTTAGAAGTCACGCTTATTAGAAGGTCTCTCGTGATTTTATAGATAATAGAAATTGCGAAATTCTGATAACCACTGAGTCTTACGGACTGGTCGGGTGACAGTAAGCTCTGAATAAAACGTAATAAATACATACTCTTTGATAGAAGTAAGTAAAGTAAGCAGACAAGACAAGAACACAAGTAATCTTTGTATGAACTATTTTCCTTTAGAGGAGTCAATAAATTGTAGCTTAATTCATGTTATTATTTATTCACATCGTTTTCTCTTGTCTTACCAGACGTCTTGTGATATATCGTAATATTAGTATTGCAGATACTTGTGGCTTTAGATGTAAATGAAGTAACGAGCATTGGAGCCCAGTCGTCACCGTTAATCAGATCATAACATCGAGAGCGCTGCGCACGCAGCCGCGTGGAAGAAAACCGCGTTTCCGCACTAGTATCGAATGCAAATTTGCTCACCGAAGTGGAACTGAGGTCAATCAAAATCAGAAGTCTCGATTTGTCAGAATCTAAAGAAAAAATACGTTTCAGTGCGGAATTTCAATGCGGCAAGTCGAGTATCGGAATCAGTTCAACTAAATGGAACTCGGATTTGGATCAATCTAGATCAGAAGTCACGATTTGTTAGGTATTTCTAAAACATCATATCGTAAATTTTGCGTAAGGAAACGGCTTAGGCTTTGGGTATTTCTTCGTAAGCAATAAGGAAAATTTGTTAAACCAAAGTAAGAGGGAACACCTCGGTGGTTAGGTCCAATACCCTTACCATTGAGCCATCGCTGTTAAATAAAAGATCCTAATCATCTTTCACTGCTACGTATGTGCGTACCTAAAGTATCATTTCAACCTTGAAACTTCTACTCGTACCTTGAAACAGCGTGCGCTTAGCACACTGACGAAAACGCGAAATGAGAACCGGAACGCATTCCCCAAATGCACGGAGTTCAATGTCTCATTGTACATAAATTAACGAAACCGATCTGTTACGTGATGTGACCGTGAATCGTCGACTATCTCGACGTTTGCATATTCATGAACTGATGAATAATTTCCATTGATTCGGTCACTTAACGGAAATGCGTTTACTTTAAGAGGAACCTCTGGGTACATTATATTTTTGCCATCCTCATCTTCACTTTCGTCTTTATTTCCCTCTTCATTTTCATTCTCATCCTAATCGTAATCTGAATGATCATCCTTAACCTAATTTTCATCTTAGCTATAATATAAAGATGCCATTAGTTAGAAATTATTAAAATCAATATACTCTTATGTCTCCCTAGCTGCTTCGCTTACATAATCGTCTCCAAGGAAAACGACAGACGTCTGTTGTGTAGTTAGAGTACATTATAGTGAAATAGACAATCAATTATGTTTCAAGGTTACGCTTTTTGCGCCATCGTAATTCAGAAGACAAGTACGGACACATGAACGATTGCGCTGAAATGACGTTGTAATGTCCACATCCCTCCATTCAAAACCGGCGTTAGTTTGCAGTTTCTATTAGCTACCTTACGTTCTGTATCAACCCGCTGCATCAATATCGCATGCGTTATCTCAGAGAGTTTATTGGGCCAGCCATGCGTGCTATTTACGACGCGTTAAAAATACATTACAACGCGACCCGTGACGCGCTGCCGGTGCTTATCTGATTTCGAGCACGCGATTTTGTTCATCTAATCTACAGCTTTCGATGATATGGTGACACGATAAACGGACTTTTGCCCTCTCGATCTCGATCATCTTCGATGTCTAATCGCAGGTCGTATCCACCAGGTCAATATTAGAGCCTATACTTTGACGATAGATAGATTTGACATTTAATTTACTTACATTTTGACCCGACAGAAGGACCTAGAGTAGGGTCTAATCTCCAGCTTTCGATGATATGGTGAGACGATAAACGGACTCTTGCCCCATCTCTTCGATGTCTAATCGCAGGTCGTATGCACCAGGTCAGTTTTAGAGCGATGGATAGGTCCTTTCTGCGTATACTCCTCAGTTTGATTATTATCAGCTAGATCTGGGTAAGAGTTTAATTCACCGCATTCATTTAGTTACGTTTTGACGCAAGAGAAGGACCTAAGATTGATGGATCCGTTTGGCTCACTTTGTCCTCGGATCCGATTGTGCTCTAGATTTAAACAATAGTCGAAATGTTGATAATATCTATAGGATCTCTTCCTCAGCGAGAAATATGTCCCAGGCTTTTGTCAGAATCTTATATCCACTCTTGATGACAAGTACATGGGTCCTTTCCCTATGTCCTCTTCATTTAAACCTGTCCCAGATTTATATAAGATTCATCACTACTGTTTTATTCCTTAATTTATTTTATTGTTAATATAAGTGAAAATATAGGAACCTAATATACCGGAAGGAATATAAAATTATTTCTCTGTTTGATTATTGCTATCAGAAATGATTTTACAAAAACTTTACATAAAGAGTCTTTAAATTAAAATTGGATTAAGTACCTAATGGCATGATAATCATACCGATTGGCGTTTCAGATTTCCCTATTCGATGTCGGCCAATTTTATATTGTCTGTTTGTCATAATACATTACAGATAAATGACTCATATATAAATAAATAGTAGATAAATGTGTCATAAAGATAAATGTGTCGTGTCTGTCACCAACCCGCACTTCTTCATACATTAGCCTAGACTCACGATTTTAGTCGTAATTGTATAACAAGATAATATGCATATGCGTTTGCATCCATGGGTCACGAAGGCGCCAATTGTGGGACAAACAATGCGCCACGAGTTACTATATTACTATACTAACTTTTCCCCGTGTTTTTGCTCGCATTCAATCTTTCTATCCGAAGGAACAGAGTCTTTCCTGGATAAAAAAATACCCTATGTTATTTTGTTATCTTCTGCAGTATCCTCGGCAATGGATGCTTTTTCTTATGTTCAAGAACTTTGTTTGTGTGTACAAAACACGATGATCGGTTGAGCAGTTAGAGTGTGAAAGCGTAACAAACCTTAAATAATCATTAAACGTCTTTGTGTGCGGTCAATAGACTAGTATTCAAACATGTGTTTAAAGCGATCCCTAAATTAATTTAAATCGTTATAGGGTCAAAGAAATATAAACACAGGTCTATTGAGAGCAAGCACTTTATCAATTATAGGTGTGTGAACTGCAATCGTGTGACCTTGTCGGATGCTGCGGATCTATCAGCGCGCCCCTCCGCGCAATAAATCTCTTAATCTCGACTGCGAGGAGGACTTCTGAAAGGAGCCAAGTGCGAACTTTGATTGGGTTTGTTGTTCCGTATAGTATACACTACAGGAGTTTTAACGTTTATTGGAATGAGCCATGTCCATCAAAATATTTGATGGATATGGCTATTATCAAATATTTTTAATGGATATGGCTCATTATTATTATATGGGGAGGTTTGACGAAGTACTAGAAATAAATATTTCACTTATAGGTATTTCATTTTCGTATTATGCGATATGAAGCAAAATACCACTGTCTCACTAATTTACTAAGTAGTTCTCTATAAAATCTGTAAAACTACACACATTTTAGCGATCGATGTAGACGATCATAAGAAAGGATTTTTGTAAATTCTACTACTACTGCTGAAGTGGTGAAAAAGAGAGTGATAATTTAGAAGTTGAGCCACAGTTTGGAAGTTATATACATTTTTGAAGTTTTTCTATTTCATGTGAGTAACTCAAGCTCCAGGCGACCACTACTTTATCATAAAAATGATTTGACAAATTGTTTTCCAAATAAAAAGTATATTCATGAATGTGACTGTGTGACTTTACAAACATTTCAGCAGCTAATTGTTTTATTAAGGATTCCGTTTACTTATTCCCCTGCGGTACGTTAAAAACGATCAAAGGATAAAAAGCTTTGAAGAGTTTTAATAAAACCGACGAAAGGTTAATTCGAACCGACGACAGATCTAATCCTGCCAGTCTTGACTGCTGGGACCTGTCAACGGTAAATTATGGAAAACTGGGATTAAAGAATATGTAGACTGCACTGTCAAGAACAAATTAAAGAGATGAAGTGTTCATAAAGTGGTTTTGCAAAGAACTGCTTCCAATTTAAAATAGGAATTAAGTTGCATGGGAGTTTATGTATACGCGTAGGTACTGAATTGAAACTTTTTTTTTATTTTGATTCTGTTACTATCATTTAAACTGAAATAAATTGAAATGTTTCATGACTAATAATAAATAGCGGTACTTCCTAAACTATACATATCGATACATTGTTTGCGTTCGTTCGTTCGTTGATAATCATAAAAAGTACGTACCTACGTACCAATTACAAGAAGTACTTTTGTTTTATTTGTACTTTCTTGTTTGAATTATCATGAACGGTAGTGGACATTCAAAGGCGTTAGAGAAGACGTCTTCTGTAAATATTTGATGTTCCAAGGGAAGCCATGAGGAAGAGCTTAGCTCAGTTTGTTTGTTTAAGCTAATCTCCGAATTTGTAGACTTTCCAATTTTTATTTTCTAATGTTTTTCTTTCTTGACAGTCCTAATTTACTATAATATATAATAGTTTCGTTAGTATGTTTTGTTTATAAGTCTATTTTTGTTAGTTTATTTAAATATAAGTTTAGTTATGAGATTTTTTTGTGTAACTGAGTGTACCTTAAATATTATGCCCAAGTACAATAGCTAGGAACTCCATAGCATTTCATTTTCGTAACATACGCATTCTCTGTATACTTGATTTCCACTACCATAAAGTCAAATTTTAATAAGTTAACTTTTTTCCTAACGTAAGTAACGTTAGTTTAAACTGATAAATACGAAAGAGATGATGGATCTAGTTCACAAAACTATGATTAAGTATTATCTTATCATCAACTAGTATTCAAATGGGTGAAAACAACAACATCAGTCAAGCAAATCTTTGGATGTCAAAATATAGGATTCTGATACGACTCTACGAATTCTATTCATCTTTGATCACATAAAGCAAGCGAAGAAATTCTTCGAATCCAAATATTTACCTTTGAAGTATGTGGTTATTCTAAACGGAGTTTCTATTTAACCTGACTCTGGTATGAGATACAGAGATACATACTCGTGCATAGGAAAACATTGCAAAGACTTTAATAGCGTCTTAACCTCAGGATTTATTCTGTGCTACTGATGGAAACATTTATAGTAATGAGAAAATCCCGCTGGGAATGGAAACATGGAAAGATCAGACGTCATGACAGTCAAGATCAGGTTCTTAACGTCAGCTTTTCCGCTTTCCTAGTCTCCAGTAGAGACTGTCTTCACGGTTCCACAGCTAGGTTTCCACCGAAACATACGCACCGTGTCTAAATCAGTGTAGACGTGCATGTAGCGCGGTACGTGGTCATTATCCAATTGTTATGTAAGGCGGCGACGACCTAAAATCAAATCTGGCTAGCGAGCCGTACGCGGCAGTGCTAGCGGGCGCATGAGCGGAGCGGTATGAGTACGACTCTTCGCTTTTTTATCGGTCGGGGCTTAGAAGCGGAGCGGAGTATGTGTGGGACTCCTTGGCTCGTTTATCGGTCGAGACTCACGAGCGGAGCGGGGATGCGTGCACATAACCTTACAAAGCTTTTTTATCGGTTGGAGTTATGAACGTATCGTGTACGCTATTTGTCCATCCTTGCTCGTGGGTGAGGTGTGCACTATGGTGATTTTTTATCGGTGTGGAAGAATTAGATTATTTTTTTGAAGATTGTCTATGAAGACTAGTTAAATAAACCCTTGTACTCGTATATCTAAATTTGTAACGTCGATTCGCTGATACTAAGCACGATTAATCACTTCAAAAAAGTAAAGCCGCATTAAGCTAGACTGACACTTGAAAATATTTATTAATTAACTATTACGATTACCTAACTAATTTACGCCGGTACTTTGTAGATGTATTTATATAGAATCTTTTAATATGTTCCATAATATAATGTTAAACTTTCGTTTAATGTCTACACAAAGAGGTTCTTAAAGCCCCAAGTACTGAGCAGACTGAACACTTAAAAACTCATATAGGATCCTCAACTGGCTAGTAAATATTGATGTTAAGGGTTTATGGTTTTAATTTCACTGCCTATTCAGCTACTTGAGGGAGTAATAGCGATAACATTGTGTACTTTACGGCTTATAAAGAGTTATTTAGGGGTAGGTGGAAAAGTTTGTGTTTTATTTTGCGCGTGGTTAAATATAAAATATACGTATTGATTGCAACCCTTTTTATGTATAAGTATGGGTTAGCGAAAATATATTGGTTATTTAAAATTAAGTTGATGATTTTGTTTTACCTGTTTGTGGGTACGTAGTTAATATTTTAGATGTGATTTTCGGCCACAAATTTAACTCTTCCGTTCATTTCATCATATCCAATTCTTCTTAACAATCTAAATTGAATCTCTTCTCTTCTTCTTAAATCTTAATCTTAATTAGTTAAATGAAAAAGATCAAATTGATTTAATCTATTTAATAAATCAGTTCCAATTAAACAACCTATAAGTAAATAATGTCAATACGCCGTTTATATTTAGCAAACTCGTATATTTTAAGACGTTGGTTTCGATTTGCAATTTATATTTGGCGCGGGATAAATCATTTTCAGTTATATTTAGATAGGATATTGAATAAATTTCATACTAAAATTGTATGCTTCTTTGTTTTAAAGTAGACTCTTTAGCAGTTCCCTAATACGACTAAGACAAAATTATTATTAATATAATTTTTTGCACATTGTTTTAAAAATACAAGTAAAGAGCGGGCGGTGTTTTAAGATAATTTCCAATTCGTTTACTTCAAGTAAATTCGTATCTATTACATATTATATAAGTACTCATTTAGACACATTTAGCGCTATATTTTAGGATTTAAGAAAAATTCATTTCGTTTTTGCATAGATTAACTTCTAATATATAATTCCATTGATATTATATCTCTTGGAGTTTCCTCCTGCTCCTCCTAATACCCTTTCATTGGATGATAACAGATGTCCATGAGCGGCAGAGACCACTCATCATCAGGGTCCGCATGCTTGTCTTCTACCTCATTGTAATAATTGTCTGTATACATATAAAGAGAACTGCTAGCATGTAAACATATATTAGTAACTTTGTTAACCTCCAGCTAAGCTCAAAGGTTTGTGTTAGGAGTGATTTCACATCAATAGTGCAATGGGGGAGTGAGGATCTCCTCGTCCTCTCAATCGTAATACCGACACACTAAAATACTAAATCTTCCTTCATAAATTGTAGCTTATATGTTTTTCTGATGTATAAGCCGTATTACTGCAAAATGTTATGAAAATCCGTTCCCTACTTTTTGCGTAATGGCATAACAAACACACACACACACCTCCTTACAACTTTCGCATTTATTATATTATGTAGTAGGATAATCAAAGTCAATTTATATCCAAAGCGCAGTGGCACCACAACTCGTGGTGAGTTAAATCGGAAAGTGCATTTGACTTTGCAGCGAGAATTATTGCTAGGGTGCAGGGAATGCAGCCAGATCGCTTCATTACCTCGAGATATTACCGGCGTTGACATCCTCTTTGTAACTTCGACTAATATATGAAGGACTAATGTATGATTCGCAGCAGTGATCAATTATTGTGGTTCCGGTGTGATGACTGTGAGGCATTCGTGTACCGATTTAGTTGTAGGAAGAGGTTTAGTTATTGATTGTTGTTATTTTCATCCAGATTAGGACGATGAATGTTTGTATTCCGTATCGGAAGATATTATTAGTATTCATGGAATGGTCAATCGTGGAGATCGTTGAATTAAAACGCATCGAAGGTAGCTGAACAGAAGCGTTGCGTTGAAAATCTATAAAAAATAAAGTCAATAAAATCAGAGTGAAGATAAAAATTATATTGTCTTTTGCTCGTTTCGTTCTTTTGATTTAACATAGATGCGAATTCTTGTACGTACGAAAGGTTTAGTTCTAAGCAGCAAGAAGCAGTGGAGAAATTACCCAAGAAATATAAGTCAATCAAATCAATGAATGAAATATGTATATGGAAAAAAATATCTCTAATTTCATACTGATACGAAATCTAATAGGAATCATTTTGTCTAAAGTGCTAAAAATCCATCGTTAGATAACCTTGAAAGGTCGATATTTCAAGAGAAATGCCTATAAAAAAGAAACTGCATTACCCGGTCTCATCGAGAGTGGATTAATGTGTGATAAATTTGCTGTAGCCGCAAATAAACTTATAATGGATTATAGTAACCAGTTGCCATCAATTGAAACTGAAAACTAATCTCGACTCGGTTGATGGTCATAAAATCGGCTTACGGCAATAAATCCTTCATTTTCTCGATAACAAATTCATTCAGTAACATGCTGAGAACTTAATAAGAATAGTTCATAGAATTTGCCTTTTTAATATACCTATAAATTTAGCATAGTTTCCTGTTCATTTAAAAGCTTTTAAAAATTCTTGACTTCCAATATATTTCTACCTTTTAAAGTTTTACGGTGAAGATATATTCTGGTTTATATGATGTTTTGTAAACAATTAGATTGAACCAGTAATGGCAATGTCAATTCAGGTAAATCGGTAACGCTTTTAAGTTATCAAAGGCTTTTTTAGGAATAGGTTTTTACAATAATATTGCAATGCCAGATTTTCAAACACCCTCTCTCCAATCTGACTGATTTGATGTTGAAATTCCGCAGACTTGTTGGCTAAACCAGCTTCGTCAATTCGCGTTGATTTTTTTTTGTTTTTGGCGTGCTCCAATTTTCAACCTCATCCTGAACCTTGGTCAACAAAGGTTCATGTTGCGTTCAGTCACTTCAAATTCATTAATACAATTTAACTGGCTGTCAACGAAGGTTTCCTTAAGAGAACGAACTGACCAGCTTTCCCTGCAAGGGCTTCGAGCCACCGTTGCAACAATCAAAAGCAACAAGTGGCGATTCAGATTAACGATACAAACTCGTTTTCATTCGGCCTCGTTAGCTGAACGCTGATACGAACGCGGGTGACAGCTCCTGTGCCTCGAGTGTGAGTTTTTGCAAAGATTTACTTTACTATCACGTTTGCGTTAAAAACGGCAAATTGTATGAAGTTTTGGTCAGCGCCTCTGGCGGATCGTTTGGGAATCAAAAACTGCGAGTGTGAGTTTACGCTAACCATTTCGAGTAGAAGTTTACTTAACTTTTTTCGACGCCCTTGGAACAAAAACGTTAACTTTGTAGTTTTTTGACGTTTCTGCGAGTGTGAGTTGTTAATTTGACATTTAGCATCGACAACTTACGCAAACGAGAAAGTAAAGTAAAGTAAACTCCTTCACTTCGTTTTTCGTCGGTGAAACGAATATTTTGTTTGACTTTATTCGTTTTTTTTGTGATTAAAATGAATAAAATTATATTAATGATCTACAAAATATGCAAAAATATTATAAATGTGCGAGTCATCCTTGATTTTATATATTCTTCTAGTATTATATTGTAACTATTGTTAGAATTAAATAAGTAATAAAGCCCTTGTCTCAAGTTCTTATTTTTATAATAGGATTTTGGTTAAATAACAACTAATCTTTTATGTAAATATTTAGGTGTATGTTGTATATAATATTTTATTACTTTTATGTATAGCTTTCAATTTCATAAATATTATATCTAGGGGTTATATTTGTTACTAGCTTTTGCCCGCGGCTACGCCCGCGTGGAATTTGGTCTGCCACATAAAGTGTCATGACAGATAATTCTAAATAAATAATCCAATCGTTATTATGGAATCCGTTCCTCCCATCATGCCATCCGCGTTCCACGCAGGTCGAACCGACGCGCCCCTACTCACCACGCATATATACATCCGGGATCGAGCTCGGGATCGGGATAAAAAGTAATCTATGTCCTTTCCCAAGTTTCTATCTATTTCTATACCAAAATTGATCAGAATCGTTTCGGCGGTTTAGGCGAGAAAATGTAACAGACAGACAGAGTCACTTTCGCATTTATAATTAGTAGGGATGAAGAAAATTGAAGAGTCTACGTCAAAGTGATACATCAAACACTAATAAAGCACACATTTACTTAGGGAACATGCAGCCTATCGACACTACAATGAAAAACCTTGGTATAGACCTTCTGGCTGGGAAACACGCATCGTTGCACTCACGCGACGCCATAAAGGCAACTTACACGCTTGTGCCAATGTTGTAAAGAATGTTTTGGTATGGCGGGAAATTTGCAAAACATTTCGCTAGCGTAGACAAAAACAACAAACCATAGATAAAATACTATACAATGTGACAAACATTGACAGCTTAAAGTTTTTTTACAGAAAATTCATGTGAGAAATTTAAAAGTTTCGTTGGAAGAATTGATCTGGAAAAGATTTTCGTAGTCTGCAGTTATATGTCTAAATAAAAATATCCTTCTTAGACAGATACTTCTTATCGTATTAATTGTACAATCTTATCGAAAACAGACAGTTTCAAATCGTTACAACCACTACACCAAGAAAGGAAATAACAATCACGTAAATATAATAGGTAAATTACTATTTACTGAAAACCGTATGAAATGTTTCATTATTGTTCTTCGGCGCAAATTCATCACCGTCGGCAAAGTGATAGCTGTCCACCATTTTCCCGCCTTTATTTGTTTTTTATTACCTTTTTAATTTATCCAGAGTATCCGATCAAACTGTTATCATTACAAGTATACATTTTTGAATGGTTATACCAAATACTAGTTGGCTTACATCAAATACTACATAGTTACAGATGTTTATGCTTATATGACGATCTAATTACATACACCAGTTTCATAGTTAAGATAGCAGTAGAATTACCGTTAGCCACCGCTTGTTAGTTACCTGTAAAGCGAACCGAGGCAGAGGTACGTGGGAATCGGGTGATAGAGTATGAAAGTTATTGTATTTATTAATTATTATTGTTATGCTCTCAAATGATTACGCGCGTTAAAGAACGCGCTATCATTTGCACTTTTATTTTAATTTCTATTTCAGGCAGACCCATAAATAATATTAATATGGCCGCAACCCTTTTTATGTCCCACTGCTGGGCACGTGGTCTCTTCCCACAACGGAGGAAGGGTTCCAGGCCTTCCTGGCCTGGAGCATA
>DWTF01000158.1:0-14801 GCA_018250225.1 Udranomia kikkawai
AAGGTACGACTCCGGAACGGTCTTTGATAACTATACAGAGTTTGAAAATAATCCGACATATTGAAGTACGTCAAAATGGTGTTCAAAGTTTTCATTACAAACATACATTCATACATACACACCACGCTCATAAAAGCGTGTAATAAAAAGAAAAAGAAGAACAAGATTAACACATAGATGATAATATAACGTCACGTAGCAAACACGAATGGACACGCTGCATTCGTTTCCATACATCTATTTGTATTCGTGGAGCGCTCTTTAGCTATTCGGCAATCAACACATCCCTAGATGCTTAGTGCGGGGATCTGACGTCATAGTTTGAAGTGGCGTTTGAGTGTGGAATTTGTAAATATTGGTTCGTTTGAGGGACGATCGGAACGGCTCTAAATGGAGTCATTTGTATTGTGGCGTGGGGAGAGCTGTATTACGCACTCGTGTCGTGCTTATTGACCACTTGAAAGCCGGATGTGGGTTGCCGATGGCTTTGTGAATCAAATCAACCTTGGAATACAAAGTCGGTTCGCAGATCGATTTCTGGAGAGCGTAACCTTCGCGTTTTATCGCTGGATACAAGATTTGGGGTTGCGACTGCCTCGTTATATTGCGTATCGGTTCGTCCGTCTCCATATTTTTATAACTGCCGTTGGAGTTGATAAGGTTTGTCTGTTTGCACGTTTGTACGAATGTACGTAAGTGCTTACTTGTGCAATATGTGTAATTTTACCCAAATTCATCCACAATTACTCCGTAAAATGCGTGTACTGTACCTAAAGAATGAATGGATCTGTTATATGTTTGCAAGAGAAATCTCTAACGGCAACAAATTTTGGAATAATTGCCGTATTAGTTGATCACAATTTACTTGTAGGCCAATAAGTACCTAATAGTAACATGGTTAATATTATAACGTCAATTTTCTCATATTCTGCGTAAATGGGAGTGTACTTAATAAAGACAGATTTAATTAATAGCGCTTAGAATTCTTAGAACTTATTATTATTCCCCAGAATTGTAAGTGGAAAATACCTTATAATTTGTTTTGTGTTACGGGCCTAATTTACTTTTATCTTTCTGAGTAGAATTTATGTTAGGGATTGTTACTATAAATATAATCTTTCTCTCGTGATTTTAGTCGAATTGCTTTTTTATTTTCTCTAGTTATATACTTATATTTTACTTGAATAAAATTGTGTTATGTCGTAATCTATAACCAATTCGATTCATTTCTTTTCATTTCAAACTGACCTTACTGACTGACCCTTCAACTGTACCTCAGAACTGAAATATCCTAACTTGCGTGAAATAAAGTCCTAAAAAAAGAGTTAACAGTAGACAGAAACAGTTACAGAAAAAAATAAAAATAAAGAATATTATTTCCTGTTACATAAAACTCAAAAATATGTAGATTGGACATACTAAAGTCTTTGCCGCACCCAAACACTCAAAGAAGAGTGTGAAAAAGAAAAAAATGGGCATGTAGATTAATGCGATCAACAAATATGTACGTAAAACGCAAACTTTGTGATGTCTCCGCCATTTTATTTGGTAACATGATCGAAATCGTAATTTATCTCACTTTTTGTCGAGTCGTTTGCATTAATTTTTGTGGGCGGCATCTGTGGGTAATAGCATCTCGAACGCGTATATTATTATCATTTATTGAATTTATCAACCCCCAAAAACCCTCTTCTGAAAAATTGACACCTATTACAGCAGATCGGTTGGGACTTGTTAATGTCTGCTCGGCATTATGTAAAAAAGCTGTACACAATATTCCATCTTTTGTTACTATTCCGTGAAAATCCGTTATTGATTTGTGTAAATTATTTGCCGTTTTAATTTGCTTAAGGTACGTTTTTAGATGGTAACTTTCTATATATAAACATTAATAGTATCATTATAAATGTGAATGGAAGTCTGTTATTCTCCAAGTAGCAATCTGGAATAAATTCGACAAAAATAACTGCTTTGTTTTTTAAGTACAAAAAAAAATACACGGCCAGTACTATTGAATCTATTAATAATTCCGTAAACAACATAGATATAAGCCCTGATAACAATAGGTTTGTTACAAGTTTCTTAAACCAGATCCAGCATAGAATCAGTAAACAATAAAGCAGCATTAGCCACACAATGGGCAGATGTCACAATTAACTTCCTCCGACGTAATTACGCGAGGCCAGCGTTGATAAGAGCCCCAGATTCTGTACTGATGGCAGAAAAAGTTAATTGGGAATTGTACTTTATTGTGGTTTATTCATAGAAGGTAAATGACGTACCTTTTTCATAACATTGTAGGAGCAAACGAGCATGTAATACACCTGGTGGTAAGTCACCTGGTGGTAAGTCGCCATGGCCACCTGGTGGTAGGTAGTCGTTTTCAAGGCTTTAAGCCTTGGCAGTGACGACTTACCACGTTTTTAAATTGGAAATTGTACGTAAATAGATATTATGTTTTTTATAGACGGTAATAGAAAATAATATGCTTACGTTATCTATGCAATGATTAGTTAAACTTACAAAAATATAGGTACATGAACAAGCAAACACAATTTTTTGCTATAGAAATAATACAATGACATCCACCTTCATCACCCCTTGAAGGGTTGAAAAAGTTGATGAATGTTACATGGTTAATCGAGACTTTTGACTGTTGACAACGCGAGCAGGGTTACGAGCAAAAGCTAGTTTTATATAACTGCTAAATAAATATACAGCATTAATGCTGTTGCTGTGTTCTGGTTTGGAGGGTGTGGTCAAGGACATATAATTAACCGAGGCAATCCTATGTCCTCAAGAGTTGCTACCCCATTAGAAGCAACGCATTTGTAGCACTAAGAAAAAAAATCGATCCTGTTTTAGGTTGACTACAGATATCCATGGGCGGCAGTGACCACTTACCATCAGGTGGACTGCATGCGTTTGTTACCTCAAAATCATAAAAAGAATATAAAATAAATATACAGCATTAATTTGCACACTGTACGCGTATATTGGAGCGTGGAGCGGTAACCGCGCGACCGACGCCGGCTCGGAAAAGATCATTTTGCAAAACGCAATTAAACTTTAACTTCATTAATGAAAATACCTTATTTTCGTTCGTATAAATGACAGGACAAGTATTGTTCTGAGTTAAGCATACTCTACCGAGTTTTTTGTATCCTAGTGTGCAGTGTTTCTCTTAATTTGCATTCCTTTTGCCTACCGCTTATAAATTCTGCGGCTGAAATTTATCACAAAGAATGTGACCTTTTAACTGCTTATTAGATAACTTTATAAGAGTTATATTTCGTTTTAATGCATATTTCTATGTGGAATACCGCAAATTAGTCAATCTATTTCATTTTAGACGCCTGTTACACAAAAATAATAGAATACACAGAGCTTTGTTATTAGGCAATTAATCTAAATATATAATACACTCGCCTAGTTATGTTGTTCATTCGCCGGAAAGCTTATCATTTGTAGTAATAAGTACGAGTAGTACTTCAATTAATTCTAGCAAAGAATTCTGTCGTGGGCGCTCGTCACATAATAAGAAGTGGCGTGCCAAAACGGCCATTTTCTTTTATGACGTCATTGCTGACGAATGAGCCTAGTTTTTCTGTTTTTATTGCTCTTATGTGCCGGCAATCATTCGGAGTAAGTAAATAATTAATCAGATTTAACGAGAAGACTCAGATTTTCTTTTACGGCTCGAATAAATGTCCCGTGGAATTGGTTTTGTATCTTTTTGGTCGCAGACCGTTTGATTATTGACGTTTTGACATGACTCCCGAATGGTCATTACAGTTATTGCTTCGTAACATTGGATGATTTTTGTTTTGAGGAAAAATTTGAAACGTTTCACAGTTCACAAGTATAGTCTCTGTTATACAAACAATATCATCAAATGAGAAACAATATTACATCAAGACGAATACACGTTTGTATTTACTACATCTATGAATATAATGCATGCATAAATTTAATAAAATGATGAAGAAAAACATAGAAATTATATTTTATCTGGAAAAAGTATGCAAACACGTGCTTTAACTTTTCATCCCAATTTTAGTAAAGAAAGAAAAAAAACTATCTGCAAGTTTTACACTGTTATTTTTCGTTATAGAAATATCTCCCGTCCAGATCTACCTACAGTATTGCTTCGCTTGTTCAAATAACAGATTCATAGTATATACTACATAGTATATAACCACCTCTCGTCGTACTCCAAATCTCTATATACCCGTGAAGGTTCCAACTTTAGGAATGATATTTACGACAATTATTTTCACAGGCAAAATTTATTCGGAGAAGAAGTACTGAGAGTCCATATTTTACATAACAATACATTGGATATGCATTAAATTAGTAAAATAATACGCATACAACCAATTTTAGATAAACAGACACGTATAGAGTATAGACGTATAGTAATAGACGCAACGTCATTTGAATACTGCCAAACAAATATTGTCATTTTGAGTAGTACATTTTTTAAAATTATTTTATATGTACAAAGTTATATCTAGTTTAAATAAAGTTATAACACTCACAATAGTAATTCACTGTACACATTCCGTCTTATATAACTCTAACGAAAGCCTTAGATACCCTCAAGACTCACAAAAAACGACGAGGGGTGAAATTTAATTAAAGTGAAATTAAAGAAACCTTAAATGTTATATCCGTAGGGCTTCAAATGATGATGCTTCTAAAAAACGCTTATAATGTTATCTATACACAGAATACATAGATCAAAGATCGCTGAAGACATTGGACTGTTGCATGAAATTGAGCCAATTAGGTGCTATATGTAACCAAATACCTTATATACCCCTGAGAATGGAAATTTAGTGATCGGCCTTATAACATACTAGTAATTCGTCAGAGATGTAAAGAAAATAGAAATCATTCCACAATTATCCTCGCCAATAATTCTAAAAAAATGTAGTCTAGTCCATATTTTCAGAACGTGACAAGCTTAAAAATTTTAAGCAACAATTTATCTAAAAGCCATAAAACTATACGAGTGGAGTCAGCAGACACGTCCGTCTTCATACAAGCATCCTGGCGAAGTGCCAAGGATAAGGGTATGGCCTTCGGGTCATCTTTCCGAGCATACAAGCACCGTTCACGAGAATACCAACCTTATATGTGAGCGAGGAATGCTCAATTTCCTCCGCAACAATGTTTCTATTAAACCTTTTCGTAACACCTCAGCTCACCTTGCTATCGGCATCTGGATATGAAATCGCCATTGAAGTGAACTTTATGACGACGTGCATAAGTTCTAGATTCGTCTGCGCTCTCACAGATATTGCTTCAACCTGCTAGATCACTGCTGTCTTCACTGCGGGCTCCATTTCTAACGAAACTGCCGCATTTATGAATGTACATCGTGCTACGTACTTCGGTGCTGTCTCTCACAAAATACGACTGAAATTGAACCCGTCATTCGTCATTTTCTCATCGGAGAATCAGCATATTTTGCACTGAACACATTTATGAAACAGGCGTAATCTATCAGTGTTTTTGGAGATTATTTCTACTCTAATTCTAAGTTTCAGAGATCTCGTAGTGGTTTAATATTGAGGGCTCTGAAACCCCTCGTTCTTAATATTGATAAAGATAGAATTTCAAACAGTGAATAATTCAGAGCGAACTTTTCATATCTCATTCTACTTAATATATAAACAAGGAAGAACTGATGTGTTTTTCCAGTGTTTCCGCTTGTTGGTACGAATTAATGCACTGTGGTTGTGGTTGGTCAAAATATTTAGTCATAAAGTCAAATATTTACACCAATAATACATAGCTCTATATCAGCAATACAGTTTACAATTCAACTTTAGAAGCAAAAGTAGAAATAAAATGCAGAGAAGCGCAAAAGTACAAATTGAAAGTTAAAGGAGCTAAGGCGAAAGTAGTATGGGATATATTTTCTTATTTTCGTTCGTGCGATATTAAGCGTATAAAATTGTTTCCTAGTAGACACATTTGCTGCGCTGAGAAATAGGAATTTAACAAGGTTCAAAGTCAAACCTTATCGTACGTAGCAATTTAGAGAGGCCAGCGTAAATAGAGACTTCTTTGTTAAAGGAACCTTTGTTGGGAAGCGTAATTAGAACAGAGGCAATGCTTTACGTGATAGAAATCCTTCGTTTTTTGCTGCTGGACGCTTCTGATTATAATGTATGTTGTCATGTCTTAAACTAGCTTAACAGCGCTTTAAAATAAAACTTTGAACAAAATTACGGGTATTATGTTTAAAACAACATTTCACTAGTTCGACCGATTGTGAAGTTTTCAATTTTTTTTTAATGTTTTGACTCTGAATGTTTGTCCATGTGATTCAAGAAATTTGGGAACTTCTCACCTAAAAACAATGTCACCAACACACAAGAAAATCAAAATAATATTTAAAAATATTATATCAAGGTGTATGTTACAATCAATAAGCTGACTTAAAATCCATTATTCGATTCTCTCGCGTTTAAATTCTCTCGCACGCGGAACCGACCAAGTGTAAAAATTGCCAATTACCCTAATGAGTGTGGAGCATTTTGGGGCGTCATTTTCGTGTTACCATCTCTATTTTCCAAAGTGTTATGATTGTAGCAGCGAGAGCTCTCCTCGCCGAATTTAATCAGAATAAAACGCTGGCATTAGGAAGGAAAACCTTCACCCAGCACCTAAACGGCAAACATTGTGGAGTAAAACAAATACAAACACCGATTCACTTACGTGTCTTGTCCCATGTAAATATGTTAGTACTCGGGGAACATTACGTTCACGCCCAAATGGGAGCCACACCTGCATAGTCATTATATGGCGATATCACCCGAAATCTGGAGTCGCGGGCTTATTTCGCCATGCAAGGCATTCAGCTTTATTGACATAGAATATTGGAAGCACAATGGCGTCAGCGACATATGTATTTGAATTCAAAATGTTTTCTGTTTCGGATTGATTTTAAATTTGGGCTTTGCCGAGTACGGTTTAAGGTTAAATTTGTAGCAATGTGCGGAAGGTTCGGCACGTCGATTTGTGAGTGGTGCCGGTGCCGTAGTTACTTGGCGGTCTGCCAGCGCCGAGCCGGTATCCTCGGGGCTCGTGGATAGAAGGCTTGGCCCGCAACGCTTTATCTATTCAGAATTGAGAGCTGTAATAATAAAATTGTCTGACCACGTTTTACTGTGCTCCCGGCCACTAGCCACCTCATAACTAAATTGAAAATTCCAATTGCCGATACCTCAGGTCTGTTCGAATGTAAATAGAAGTGGAATGATCGTTTAAGTGGAATACTCGCCCTCCGGCCGTGGAGTGGGCAAAAAGTTTCAAACTACGAAGTTTGGTGTAAACATCAAAATATTAATTTCATCTGATTCCATTACTCGAACAAAATTATGAGGTTTTGATCGTGTTTTGAGATGTTTGCCACACCCCTAATACTTCTCTCTCACTATATGAAATGAGTTCTGAAACCAGAGAATATTAACACGATGCTTACATCCATATTTGCTCTTCTTTATATGGAACCAATGTCCTCGATCTTCCATAGCTAGGAATTTGTCTGGAAAAGTTTCGTTGGAATCATCTCTTAGTAACTCTCAAGATAGTTGGTCTTGTATTTGAATATGGTTGTCATGTCTCTTACTCATTAAATACACAAGGACGTTCATTTGTTGTTGCAACCCTCAAAAGGGATCAGCTATTTTGTAAGCCCTGTTAATGAATATAGTGGGGTTCATTAACTCACAACAAGTGCCCAATAATTTAATAATGTGGTCTAAATAAATGTGGTTAGCAATTAATCATCGAATGCAGTTTGGCCCATCAATATGGGTGACCACAAATTATGTTCCCGGAAATGAAATTCCGGCAGAATCTGGCGAAATTTAAGCGCAGGACCGTGTGTATGCACCCCACGTCCCGAGGGAGCATTAATGACAGCGAGAGGGACCACCGAGATGAGGAGTGCAATTTGCAGTCGACATGAAAGACAAATAAAAAACCAATAGGGAAGTAATTGGTATCGTTACAGCATGAGCAATCAAAGACAAGTGCTCCGACACTCATATATTTATATTGCTTAAATAAGTTTCGCTTTGAAAATATTTATTTGATATTTAATCGGATGAGATTTATGAGTGGAAATGAGTGCAACGTTTTAAAACAAAAACTCCGATCTTCTTTGAACACGTTAAGTTATGGCTTTGATTTTTTTTATATTTATTTACGCACGCACACGCACACATTCAAGCACATATGACGACAGAAAAGATCAATAGACCAACATAATAAGAAAGGAAACACCCGTCAAGACGACAATGATCTTATTGATTCAATTTAAAATTTAAACTCGTAGAGTGCATTTGAAGATAATACAGGATCTACTGTAATTTGATAACGCTAGAATATTCGAAGCCGGAAATATTAGATTAATCTGTTAATAAGGTTTAAAATAAATCTCATTTCCAGATTCGAAATCCAGATTCCTTATATACGGAAGAAAATCGGTACATTAAATACAAAGTACTTACTACGTTGATCTTACATAATTTATATCAACTTCTTAATTTCAAAAATCATTTTCAAATGTGGACATTTCTTTGCTCTTTCCTAAAACCCCACAACTTTTGTAGGAAGAATCCCGTGGAACGTACAAAAGGATAGCAAAAAAATTGGTAAAGAATTTTCAAATACGTCTGATTTTCACAAACATTGTGTAAAGAGCTGCCATAAGTTAGCTAGATAAACGCCTATGACAAACAACCCTAACGTACTGGTCTGTCGAAAATCGGTTTATCGCGCGCCGGACGGTTTAAACTGTGTTACCCATTGACAACCCCTAATTCTGTGACATAAAGTGATGTGTCAAACTAATCTGTGAACGAAATAGCCATAACTGATGCGGATTTGGCCACATCTCGTGCCAGATGCGTTTAACATTCATTGCATTTATCACAAGTTTTCTTATCCAAAGATCTTTTATGATTTTGTGACTGTCATTGCCGCCCATGGTCCTGTATAATAAGGTCGCCATGACAAAATTCTGTTCTCTTCTGTCAAGGGTCCGTTGCTTTGGTAACCCTGAAGACTAATTTGGAACGCCTCGCTATCTTTGCTGTGTCGGTAATCTTTAAAACCACCTTATTACAAACCTTTAAAACCCTAATTCTGTTGTTATGAGGCAGAAATTGACTTTTTCGGTACCTGTATCTTTAAAACCAATTTCAAATTATTTAATATTCGATAATTTTGAATCCTTTTATGGATTGGTTTCACTGAAAGAGGATAGCGAATAATTCTATGTCAAAGGGTTTCATGCACTTGAATTGACAGTCTCTCGGACACAAGCACTTATATTTTTGTAATGCCATCGATGTTAAATTGTTTTATTATTATTTAATTAACTTCACTAGGCTGATCCTATGCTGCATGTAATAGTGTTAATAAGTTTGCTTGATTTTGTTAACAGATAATAGTGAACTAATATCATTACAAAAGTAAATTAATTTATGTCGAATTACTAAAAGGTTTTGGGAGTGGGAACTGGGAGTGTTTTCCCCTGGATTTTTTCTCCCGGTCTACCACGGCCTGAGGACCCGAAGGCCGATGAATTGATTGAATGCCGATGACCAGTGACAGACTAATGGAAATGTATATGATGTTTATTGAGTGTATTTGTATACCTTATGATGAATAAAAACATTTTATTCTTGATTTACTGAGTATACATATAACAGAACATAGTACGTCAAACCAATAGCGTTAGTATACTTACTCGTATTCTTTTGTGGATCTCGCATCTTAGATTGTATTAAGAATTTCCCACAGTCCTCCAACGCTTTAGCTTTTACAAATGCTCCCAAAGATAAGAAATCCGATCCATTTGTTACGGTGGTTGGCAGCAAAAATGCTAAATGTACGTATGGGGAGTGGCGACCGCAGCTGATTGATCGATTACACTGCCCGCCGCAATTTCACTGGCCATTGAGCTATTACACACTATAGTCCGGTAGTGTTTTATAGGAAACTTGCATTGGGCTGTACGTATTGGTAAATAGTTATGGTTTCATATTTTAGGGGACTATCGTGGCTTATTACAACGGAAGATATTAAAAAAGGAGTTTTTTCTTCTTTGCCTATACGGCTATTCGACAGTGTTAGGTAAATGGTCTAGTCTAAATCTTAATCTTTTGTTACAATATTGGTCATGACAAAGATTTAAATCGTTAGATTTGCCCTGACGCCTAAAATCATTCAAATGTGCGGTAAACAGAGGCCATAGTGTCATCCCTTTTTATCATAATCAATTGCAAGTTATACTTTCCCATCTAAATGAGTGAGCTCACTCATTTCGATGAGAAAGTATCATAGCGAGCGCGTATCTAAGATTGAAATCTTTGGGTCATAAGATATGATAGTTCTTCTGTCAATATAGATGTTTCAACATGAATATAAAGTCGTATGAGCGTGTATATTTCTATGAAATTGTGTTTCTCTTTGATCTGTACATTTCTCTGCAGCCATAAACTTTCTTCCTCCTTAGAAGTAATGTTTCAATTCATTTTTGTATTCTTGTTATTCTTTAAAAATGTTTTTTAAAGAATAACTTTAAAAGTGCTTTTGTGGAAAAATAAAAGTGATAATACTGGTGTGGGGTTAATATTTTGTATCGAAATTAAATTAAATACTTCGTTTGCGTTCCGTGTATTTTGTATAATTACCATACTAATTAAACCTGTGTGAGTTATTAAGCCTGAACTGGATACAGTACGAGATTTTAGTTGAAATAATATTTCTAACATGGAGAAACCACTCGCAACTATATTTACTTATCAAATAAGTTTAAGTTTCAACCAGTTTTAGCTTCAACCGCGTTTCAACTCGAGATAGGGGTATTTGGTAGCCGTTTGAAAATCTCCGCGAAGTTTATTTCCACACATAACTCCACTTGATGGATGCAAGCCACCCTCTAAATGCGAAAGCTTCTATTTCGTATGAAATTTAACTTAAATGCACTGTTTATGCTAAGTAATCATACAGTGACTTGTTCGAACGCAGGCGAGAAATTATTGAGGACTTGATACTTAGTTAACTCGTCAATGATTTCTCTATAAATTGTTATACTCCAAGAAGCCTATTGTGTTAATAACGCAATCAAAATTCTTAATTACATAAGTCCCAACTCAAGGGAGTTACTGATAAAAAATTTAAAGACTGAAATAGTGTATTGTTTTTGTGTGTTAATAAAATGTTTTCCACAGATACAATAACATCAAACACAGGACACTAATTACATAGATGAATTCAGATAGTCCAAAATGTTATTAGTAAATTATTTATATTATTTATGTGTTATCCTATATTAATGTGCATTTGAAAAACATGATCGCTTCATCACTTATCGTTTACAATCTCACCGTGAGGCAATTTCTATGTCGCATGCATCTAATGTTAAGCGAGGATAAACACCGGATCAGTTATAAGATTTATAATAAAGAGTAGTGCCCGTCAAGGGAATAAGGTTTAGGCGGCATTCGTTCCAATGTTAGTAATTTAATTTGCTAAATGGAAAGCTTAGGAGGGGTTTTACGTAAGGCTTTTTATACGCAGGAGATGTTATTACATATTGTTAGCCTGCAGCTATTTTCTACTTTCATTGGAAAAAACTAACGATATTGAAGGTTTGAAGTCTGGTCAGCTTTATAATTAAATAATACTCGTATTCTGTTCTCGGAATCCGCGCTTTGTGTCTACTGTCTCTTTTACATGTACGTAAATAACTAGAAATGGATAATAGGTATTATGGAGTTCTACCTATAATAGATATCAGATTGTATAGCTATATATTTTTCACGTTTTTGTGGGATTTAGCATTATACTGGTCAGTTGTTTTGCCGAAAACCGTCGTAATTCATAAGGACTGTACAAATAATATAGGATAATCCCAAATTAGATGTTATTGTTAGTTAAAAAGTAAATAAATAAACATAGAAGACTAGAATTTATTTGGACTTCAAATTAACTTAACACAAGGTCGCTGTATAACGTAACGCTCGCTTGTTGCTCTCATAACGTATAAAAGAAATAATAGTTTAATTATACTGGTATCATTAATGTATACAATTAGTTTTCAGACTTAATAATTATAAAGATAAGAGTACTCTTTTGACAATCGTTTGCTACGCATCCATCTTATCTTACTACTCCGACAATTGCCTGCCAAGCATCCGAATTCTATAACGTCAAATAACCACAAACAATGCGAAAGTATACATCACGCCCAAGGTCTGAGGAGGTGTGGGTAGGCCGCAATAATGCAGCCCCCATTTGTCAGGATAAACTGGCTACGACGAGAAAAACTGGGCTTACTTGCCAGCGAATATTTCACCAGAGTTGTTTGTTTCAGCCGCAAGTGTTTTCCCGCGAAATTAAGAATATTGTGATGCGAGAATGCTGTATTGCGTAAAATAACATGTATAGGCCGCTCGCCGCTGGATTCCATTTTTGTTCCATCTGTGATACCATAAGTATCTAAGGTGGATTGAGAATTTGAACATTCCAAGGAGTAGTTTCATTTTTTATTTTAAAAGAAAATTTCATGTGAAGTATCTAAGATGGATTGAGAATTTGAACATTCCAAGGAGTAGTTTCAATTTTTATTTAAAAAGAATATGGTAAATCATTTATTTAACCGAGGAGACATACCCGAGGCGTTTAAACATAGTCCCCAGGAGTAGCAACGCATTTGTAGCTGACCTAAAAAGAACTTCAATTCTGTCTTAGGTTGACTACAGATTCATGGGTGGCAGTGATCACTTACTATCAGGTGGACTGCAAGCTCGTTTGCTACTTCAATATGTTTTTATACTATGTATCTCCCTAGGTTCCATATGTTATGCATTGAACTGACTTTACTAACCTGTTTACGTTAGTAAATGTTATATTTACGATGAGATCACCAATTCGTCATTTGAGTCAGTCCTGATTTGACCTCATAAAGTTACCTGAAATCGATTATATTTTTTTTTACATTTTAAAATATCGTAAAATTCTTCCATTGAGTTTTCCATACGCGTGTACGTAAATATTATTATAATGAACTTGTTTTAAATAGTTTAAAAGCCTGTGCTGCCTAAAATCACGATTCGCTTTAAATGTATGGAATAGCAGCCACTCCAGACTTTTCACAGCTTTTGCACCCACATTTATGGTACTTGTTCGACAGGAAGCGAGTAACGACCAGCGAAGGACTAAAGCCTTAATTCGATTATATTTTTTTTCTATATAAATAAAATAACTGATGTAGAAACTATAAAGCATATAGCTTATAAAATTGTAAATATATTGACAATTGTAACCCTTCCGTAGGCAAATAGATACACCATACTTAATTTAAAATAACGTACATCTTTTCTCTACAAGTAGCAAACTTATAACGAATTTTACGTATTAATATATGAAATATATCCTTTTTCTGACTTTTACAAATAAAACATTTCGCGAAAAGAGATAAAGAAAATAACGAAATTAGAGATAAAAGATAATCTTTGATTAACTTTTATAAAACAGCATAAAATTATATCGTTCGACAGCTATGCGTTTGTCGTGTGACACGACGCCAAATAAAACAAAGTTGTTCATGAAAACTATACTTTATGCCTATAAAAGGAGAACTATGGAACCTTTTTGGACTTTTTTTAAACTGTCAACGCCATTCGGCTAAATTTATTCGTAGTGTTGTTTTAAAGTTGTCCGACGCGCGATGCTCAAATACGAATTTAAATTTTGGGAACAGTTTGGGAACAACTATTTGATGTGTGTGTGTGTGTGTGTGTGTAAGTGCCAGTACAAAGATAACCTTCAAAAGTCCTTATCAAATAGACATTACCTTAGATTTCCTCTTTTGATTTTGTCTTCGTGTTGTAAAACTGAGTATTATGCAGTATTATAGTTTTATTAAACTCGTTCGTGTATCAATTTATCAGTAGGTACCTACTCTTAAAATATGTTTTTTTTCTTTGTATGTTGCCGTACTTAGTGAAATCAATTTCATCTACGAGTATGTACTTAATATCAAACCTTAAAAGCGACTAATCATAATTCTATCTCAGCTCAAAGTTACGCTTTTATTTTTTTGGAGTTAAAATGGAAATCTAGACCGTATGTTCGTTATTACTCCTTTGATAGGACTTCTCCATGAACCCAACTTAATCCCGAGACAAGTAATTCAATGGCCAACGATTCTTATCGATCGGTGATTCCTACGCAATCGGGGACGTACCACGGTTTATTCGCTGAACTGAAATGACTACAAAAATCGAATTTTCATTCGATCTTTTTCGATGAAGACCGGTAATGTATTCATACGCGTAACCCGTGTTATGCCGATGCACGGGCCACAGAATTCGGAGGGCAACCAATTTACCACAACGTGATGGGAATATTCTCGTCATTCCCGCTTATTCCCGCTAATGCCTGATTGTTACCTAGCAACCGGAGGGCGTTAGCTCGACTCACTTTTTTGCTTGATTAGTTGACTACGATACCGATGTGTATGGGATAATTGGCTTCCCGTCGCAGATAAGGGAAAAATATGGCCTTATTAGAGTATCCGGGTGAGCAGTTAAAATATTATGTATCAATTAGTGCTGAAGTATGCCTACGTTTTTATTTCATTATGTATTATATTGTTAATATACTAGCTTTAGCCCGCGGCTTCGCCCGCGGGGGATGAAACGATGTCTTTTTAATCTCTAAAAATATGTGTACAAAATCATGTCATCAAGATAATGGATTGCCGT
>DWTF01000159.1:0-14795 GCA_018250225.1 Udranomia kikkawai
GTGCAATGGGGGCGTGAGGATCGAACCCACGACCTCTCGATCGTAAGACCGCCACACTACCATTGGGCTATTGCCGCTTCAAGAAGTCACCAACAGCGGTGCTGGTAACTAACGTATCGGGATCAAGCCAATAACTCGGGAGCGACCGTGTCCCCGTCAGCGCGCAGCCGGGTGGCGGGTGTTTAATGCGGGATAAATTCGGGACACGTCAGCAATCAGTGCAATATGGCGCCCGGGGCCTATTATCGCGATTGCGATTCCCGGGACCGTCTTCGGTGGGGCCACACCACCATCTGCGGAGGACTGACGGAGTTGATCTCGGAATTGTAAGCAGACCTGTTCCTGAATAAAGTAATGCAGTGTTCTTGCTGCGGTGTTTAGGTTTCGAAGGAGCCTTTTTCTGCCTTGCAACAGAAGAGCTGTTCTTGCTGTTTGAAGGGCGCGGTAAAGGCGACACTCTTAATCGAAGTCTTTAAGTTAGGTCTCAGGGCTAGCAACCGTTTGTGGTCAGCCTAAAACGAACTTCTATCCGGTTTGGTTAATTACAGGTGTCCATGAACTCTAATCATGAGGTGGACTGCATGCTCATTCGCTACCCCAATGTTACAAAAAAGAGATGAGAATACCCAATGCCTCATGTATTGAAATCCATAAAAAAATGTCTATTTCATAAAAAAGATAGAGAACATTTTTATACTTTATTACTCTCAAACTCTCGTTTGCTACTTTATGAATATATAAACAAAAAGTAACGTCAAAATCCAAAACACTGAATTAAATGCAATAATAAATTTTGCTGAAAAATAGTTTCAAACGGTCTACCCGCGTCCGCCCCCGCTTGAATGACCGCTAGTTTGATGGCCCGCCGGAGCGAGTGTTTTGACACCATCTGCGACATTGAGATATTTACTGCAGATTTATGTCGTTTCATTTGCAGCCTAATTAGTCGCCGCCTATCGTGAAAAATTATTTCGTCGCGAATCGGTCGCGTTGAGACAGTTTCGTTTTTTTAACAATTTTGAGCCTTCTTAAATAGAATTTGTATCTCATTTAGAATAATCTAGTCTACGAGTAGGTTAAAATAAAAATGTTAGCAATGATAGAGAAATCTTTTCAGTTACTTTACTCCATCGTCGTATATTAACCTATTTAATAATTCGTCACAATAAAATTATTTCTCTTTTTCCTCTATCATCGATACATCCAACCAACATGACACCAAATCACTTGTAATCCCAAAATGTAACATAACTTAACCTAAAATTCAGATCGTATTCCATCATGCAAATCATAACTAACATCACCTACTTACATCTACACGCTAAATGTTTACTGCGTCGTACAGATGTCGCTAGTGCGTCATAAAACTATAAAAGCATAGCGAAATCACGCGGCCGGAGCCCTAAACAACATAATTCGCGTCCCAATCGTCGGGTCCCCTAAACTGTGCGAATAAAAACAGTGAGAATCGACCCCTAACAATTAGCGCACGGCACCATGTGTTGCGTCGTGATGAGGAAGGTCGAGGGTCGAGGGTCCAGTGCTGTCGTAATTACGGCCACCGGTCACCAAGCACCCAGCGGATTAAGGCGCTCCTTAAAATGAGGCGTTTCATAGTTATTTTATGCCTACAGCCGTTGTAACAGTATAACACTTAACAGCGATAAGTTTTGTAACTTATGTTTGGCGCTTACTAGGGGTGACACGCGGCTTTGTTCGCGTAGACGACCAAACAACGACTATTTAAAACTATTTTTTATTCCTCAAAAACAGTGCCTTGGAGTAAAACGTGTTCTGTATGCCTGCCTGTATCCTCGTCTGTACCCATGACAGAATTTCAAGATGATCGTTGCGTAGTTAACAAAGTCTAACAAACAAACCAACGTACAAATTTATAATATTACAGTTAGGATGGCATGTTGTTAATGCAGAATATCATCGTCCTTGCGAATTCCATTCAAAACCGCTTATCACCTTGACACAGTGAGTTCCCAACATGGGTAGATATAGTCGGGTCGTATGTTAATCACGATGAGATATATGTAGGTACCATGTAGCATAATGTTATGTATGTATGACATTCGCATGCCATGATAATACATTTTCCTGTTTTCAAATGCTCACTTATTAGGTGTACAAATCAAATAATTGCTACTGTACCTATAATTTCTATGTGTTGTTTCAAATTATGCATTTTAAGCAATATATTTTTTTGTCCTACTAAGTTTCAATATCTACTAAATACTTAACATTTTCATATAAGGAGTCGACCGAAATCTTATACAGATAGCCTGGCAACAATATTCATGTGTACAATAAACATGTAGGCGTCTCCTAACGTGGAGAGAAACGAATATAAACATAGGCACTAATACGAGCACTTCCGTACGCTCGCAAAGCATACATTATCACGGAATCCAAGATCGCAGCTCATAAAGGCAGTATTAGGTGCGGATAACGTCCCGACAATAAAATCACAATACGCAATATCCTTAACGATTCTCATTCCTAACGTCCTCCAGGCCTGATCCCCGGTTATAATATTTACTGGTCACACCTATAATTGCCTGATTTAGGGCAGTTTCTATGCGCGACCGCGGACAGTGGATTTCGTGAAAAATATTTATCGTCCACCAAGGGGACTTCGGATTAGTAGATTTGTACGTGATCGGGAGCGCGTTGTTTTTCCAGTTTTTCCCAATCCCGCGTTAGGTATTACGGTGGGCGTCGTAAATCATGCGTTATAATGATCTTTATCGCCAATATTCTCGCGCGAATTAAGTAGCTGGTGGTTGGATGTTCTTTGTGATTTGACTTCAAGTTTCGATGTATGAAAATCTAGTGGCCGCTACAGTTATCGAAGTTACTTCTCTATCTAATACTTATTAAACATCATCAGTCTAGTAAAAGTACACGTTTCTACTTTTTTTGTTCTAAGTTATCCATTTAAACCAAGTTACGTAACCATAATTTTAATGCCATAAATTGGCAAACTCTATTTTTATCATGCGGTTTTTTAGTACATTAGGAGAGATTCAAATTAATACCTATAACAAAATGTGTTTAATTGTATGTATTAGAGATTAATTAACTTTATCTTTCAAATTAGTTCAGTTTCCGTTCATAAAGTTGTGTTGTTTTAACAAAAAAGAAAGTCGCAAGGCTATCATGACGAGGGAGTATATGCCGGGGCATCAGAACGATCCGTCTGTCTGTCCGGAGTGGATTTACGGGGTTACGCGGTATTTGTACCGGCCCCGAGTTATTCACCCTTTGTTTGTTCGGCCTGCAGATAGCAGGATACGACGATTACAAATCTCTTAGTTTTACAGCGTCTTACGATGATTTAAATGTTTCAGCTACAAATCGTAAGCATAACAAACATAATAAAGGTGGCAGAACCTTTTAGGGATCGACTCCGGAGGCACCACCTATTTCTGCCTTGTAACAGCAGTGTTCGTGCTGCTGTGTTCTGGTTTGAAGGGTGTGGTCAGAGAGACATACTTAACCGAGTCGTTCCAACTTAGTCATCAGGGGTGGCAACGCATTTGTAGTTGACCTAAGAAAGAACTTCGATCCTGTCTTAGGTTGACTACAGATGTCCATGGGCGCAAGTGGTCACTCCACTTACCATCAGGTGGACTTCATGCTCATTTGCTACTTCAAAGTCATAAAAAAACAAGCGTACTCGTACTCACAAGTGGACAGGCACATCGACCGAGCAACATGCTTTATTTTTCCTTTTTTATTGGAAAAAATAAAAGCGTACCCCATAATCGACAGCCTCCACCCGTCCATAACACACCAGGACAAATACTCACTTTCGCCAGCGGACGTAATTCTTGCGATGAAAACAGCCCTCGCCCGTGGACTCAACCCGCAAACTGACGGAAAAACAAGTTGCTAATAATGAATTATACTCGCCCGGTACCGAACCCGGCTGTTTTGTCGGCTACGGACCCGATGCGGTTACCGTATTTTGCGAGTTGGCTAATATGTCGTAAGTTTTTATGTGACGTTTGTTTTTCCTCTCTTTGCTGCTTTCAATAATCGTGCGCGCGACAGGCTGTATGTATGTGGGGTTGTGTTTTGGTATTGTGAGGTTATGTGTCAGATCAGTGTTTCGGGCGTTGTCGCAAAAATGCTTCTTTATCGACTAGGAGGAGGAAGGCTGTTCGGTTAAGCTACGGCTCGTGAATTTGTGACGAATTGTAAATAGAACTCTAATGTTATTATGGCCTTGTAAAGTCGATAACAAGAGTCACAGTGTCACAGAACAGTAAACTAAATTGGAAATCTTGAGTTTAGAGTCTGCCATTAATTGTGCTCTCATAGACTGTACTATAATAGGTTGACTTTAAACCGTAGTTAATATTGTAAGATCAAATCAAGAAGATCAAAAATTCACTCGAGTTCTTTCTTCTTGACCATAAAAATTACTGCGAGTACGTAGACATAAATAATTCCATTCCTATTCCTATCTAAATTAGGGCCATAAGTAATTACCTGAAAATTGAGTATTTAATTAAAGTTTAAACAAGCCCACTACTGCAGGACAAGTTAGGGCGGGCGGGTCCACACGGGATTGGGCCTTAATTAGGGAAAAACGGAATTTATTGTCCCGGCTCGGTCCCTTACCTGTTCTATTTAGAAGATTTGGAGAACAATATATTGGACATTACTGTAATGTTTATCATACTAATATCCTAAGAGGGACTTAACGAATGTTTACTCTAGCGCGCGTGACGTCACCACAGCCATTGTGCATTAAAATTGTAAATGGTACCTATACTCATTTACGTACCATTTACAATGTTTGGTCTCTATAGTTTTTCAATTCTGCTCTGTTCTGTACCAAATGTAAGCGAAATTTGATTAACCTCGTTACGTGCCCTTAGCCTCCAGATCACTCTTTTAAAACTTTCAAAATAAAAAAAAACATTAAATCCTAAATTATATTGCGTCACTTTTTTCTTCATTCCAAACCGTCCAATAACTGTGGCGTACAGGGTGTTTGTTTTCCGAAAAGTTTTATCTGTGACACAGGTTCCAGGCGGATCCTCCCGGAATGGGGGATTAATTAGGAAAAACGTAATTTATCGTCCTCGCAGTGGGCTGCCCACCTGCGCTGCTCCGTAGTTAAACGCCCGTTTTGTTGTTCCAAAGTATTTTCTTACGAAATCCTCCTTGATTCCGTACCTTTGGAGAAGTTGGCGTACCATAAATAACGGTTAATAACTAACAACAGGATATAAACATAAAGACTTGGGTAGATATTTGAAAGATACAAAGAATGTATAGGTATATTAGTTAAGTAATTCAAGTTCAGAGTGTTTTAAATTTCTTTCGAGCACACAGTATAGGAGCTAGGTCATCCATCCCACATCCACCTCACTTCTCCAATATTAATAGTATAATAATTCTTAGGTAAAATAAAGAAAAAAATAGCCGCAAAAGAGAATATCTCGAGCCTTTATAAAACTCCACCCCGTTATATTAATAACTATCACTACGTACTATAACCGTTATATTTCTACCTTCCAAGTTCGCTCACAAACGGGGAACACGGCCCAATATCCATTTCAATAAACATAACACTTGACAGTTGCGCAATTCCGAAACGCCTAATAAATTATAAACGGTTCTCTCCTAAGAATTCCGCGCAAAGCTTGGATTCCGGCTCCCGCTTATTTAATTTGCTTTCAGGTAATTAAAATCCAAAAACTTGGAGCGAAATTAAATTTTATTCTCGCGACGTAGCTCAGACTCCGCTGCTCCTACGACGCCGTTCAGCAAGACGCACACTTGGAGCTAAGCGATAGCTGTTTTAATTATTTTAACTGCTTGGATAGGTAACTCATTTTTCTCAGAATCGTTGGCTAGTTTCGGATCTATTTGAGCTCCTTTGCCATTTTACTCGGAAGTGATACAACAAACGAACAAGACTTAGTGATAAAGTGTGTAGTTAGATACGTACTACGCTACAATTAGGATTGAACGAAATTACTTTCTTCCCTTCAGAACTGGCAACATTTGATATACATCGAAGTCTCTTCACTGTAAATATACAATTCTCAGTAGTAAATCGCCAGCAACAAATACGAATCGCCACAAAACATTTTGTCATCTCGCATATAAACTAAAGATACATATTTGTCAGATCGCTATCGCATCGTCGATCGGTGTGCAGCGGAGCGGGCGGCTCACGTTGTATTCCAGTCGCTCTGCCCGCGTAGGGCTCCCGAAACTACCCCGCGAACGTGTCCGTCGACCTAAATTGCCCTTTTAACTTTTCCTATTTAGGGAAAGCCCGGGAATCGCACAATAACAATAATAACAGATATCGTAGGCACCGGGATATCACGAGTTTAGTGGAGTCCGCTGAGTGGCTATCGTGTCGTATTTGTCGCTGCGTGCGGCCAGGAAGGGAAGAATAGGTACTTGTTATCGTCCAGTATATTGTGTATTACGGTCTCGATTGCCGATCACCGAAAATAAGGTGACCGGGAAACTAAGGAGAAACTTATACGTCCTCAAAAACATTTATTTATAACAGGATATAAGAGATAATATTATGTTTATAGCACACATATACACTTAATATTATCTCTTAAATCCAGTTCCGAAATTTCACTTTTGACTTCGACATAAGCTGTACAAAACATGCCTCATGTGTTGAATATGTGTCATATTTTAATCGCAAAGTCGCAATACCGTAATTCATGCGTATTTTAGTCGCGATAAGTAGCCCGTGTGCGAGAGCTTCAACACGGCGCATAATTCGATCCCACACATTGGCCATTTTGAGAAATAACGTCTAAAAGTCGGTACGGAAAATTTACGCCCGCCATTGATAGTTCCATGTTAAAATACTCGCGTCCCGATAAGTACTCGGCAAACCAGGTTTATGTTGTAGATTGTCGCAAAACTCATGCAAATGTACACACATTTCAACATATTCGCCTCCGAGATAGGTGGATGCCGTGCGAATAACGAAATTATGATTCATCTGCAGCGTAAAGATAATATTTTATTGTGCTTGCATTATTATTTTATTGGATTGCGTAGTTGTAATATATGTTTTATCGATTTGACAGCACAGACATCGTTAACCGTGCCTCACAGTGGGTCACATGTACCGATAATTTTGATGTCTGTCTGTATTTTCGAGTCTTAATCTCTAAGCTATAATTACAGTATCACAATTTATAAATAATTTGTTAATAGCATTATGAACAAAGTAACTTAACTCGATTCCGGCAGATTATCGTCATATTCAAAACCTAGTCAATACTATATGTAAATACACTAGTCGCAAAAATTAATATGTAAGTAAATACTTACATATTTATTCCATTAAAAATAACGCTTACAGTTTTGTAGTTACTTAAAATATTTACAGTTTTTTTTCTAATAATTTAATTGATTTCTTATCTTATATATGATTGATTACTTAATACACAGAATAAAAAAAAAACAATTACTTAGCTTATAATGCAATTGCGTAATATAAAACTCTGAATGCAACTGTAATTTGACATAGAACACATGTATCTAATCTGAGGCGCGAAAAAGTTGACGACTTGTGTTTTAATAGCCATAACTTGCACCGAGGAGGGTTCAGTAACGCACAAATCTCATTACAATTAATGCAATTTGCATACGAAACGCATAAATCCAGACGTGTGCGCTTTTGGAGTGCACCGATGCACGTTATATACATGGTGTTAGAAAAAAATTTTATGTCTTGTATGATTAGAATTGTCCGATGAATTCTACGATGTGTTAGATTATGAGACATGCGCTTTCAAATCCAATGCACGTTGATCCTATATTAGTCATCAAAACGGTTTTCATCCGACTACATTTAAAATAATGCCATGACTTTAATCTTAAATGTTGGTAGCATTTTATAAACTAGTGTGTCAGATGAACAACAAAATTAATCTAAACCAAAAATGACTTTAGCCAAATCCACGCATTAATACCTAAAACCAAACCATTTAATAAATTCCATTTCACTAAATTAGACTTATAATTTACAATTCACGAGCAAAATTAAAGCTGTCGAAACTGTAGGTACGTACAGAAACACCCTGTATAAACATGTAACCATTTGACAATGCTACTGTCAACCCTTAGGCTGCTGAATTAACGGATCGAGATCAGTTTTTATGATTTACGAGCAGCGGCGGGTTGTCGGGGGTAATGTTTCAAATATAATAATGTATGTACACTTGGATGCAAATTCTGCGACCCGAACACGGGGGATTATTGCATTACGACTGCATTATTGTTGTTTTGCGTCGATCGTGTCATATGTAATATGTATGTTGTGTTTTGTTGTGTTAAGATTTTATTTCGATGAACAGCGTAAATTATATTTATTCAAATTTCGTAATTTAATTTGATTTGAAAGGATTGATTATAGTTTTCGTATCTCTACATGCCTTATGTAAAATAAAATGTCCAATAAAAAAATGCAAAAAGACGCTACCAGTTTGACGAAATCGTCAATATTTTTTAGCATACGTGTCCTTTTGAACCTGTCATCAATAGAATAGAATAGAATAGAATATTATTTCATCAGATATAAGAATATCTTCGTACTTTTTAATCATCAAGAGATGATTCTTTTACATTTCGATGTAGGAGCCTCCAGTCTGGTTGAATTAGTCAAACGATTAAATAAATTGAATTAGGAAGTCATATTTATTGTTTCGAACAACGCAATTTTTTCTAGTAATGTTTGTGATGTTTAAATCACTAATTCTTTTAAAATCGTAATATCGTACTCTAAACCAACACAGTCCCAGGTGTCAGGGCCTAATCATAAATCGCGGGCAACTGTCACCGACATATTGTCGCAAGCGTTGCCATAACAATTACAGCCGTCAAAATTAATATTGCGATCCGGGAAACGGGAGCCCTCTCCCGGAGGACCCCGCAGTGGGTCCCGGCGGCGAAGAGTTAATGAACTAATCTTGATATTAACAATACATTAGTAGCATCGGACGTAGTAATTACAGGGACCCTCACAGTAACCCTTCCGAGCCGACTCCACGCCGAACAGTTTGTTCCACTGAACTAAAACGCATAACTCTGCAAGGGTCACGGGATGAACGAAATTGAGTAATCTGAATATTTTACGCGCGTAAACGGATTACATAGGTTAGCGCCATTTGCCGTGTTGTGACGTGATAGCTGCAGATTATGACAATAAACACGTCACTTCGAGTAACATAAATCTCACAAGTCACAACTTAAAAAGCTAGAACACTAATTTTCGTACAGATATTAATGACGATTCTACTCTTTTGAACCTTTTACGGTTCGACTCTGCCTTATAACAGCAGTGTTCGTGCTGCTGTTTTCTGGTTTGAAGGGTATGGTCAGGGTCATACTTAACCGAGGCATTCCAAATTAGTCCTCAGGGGTAGCAACGCATTTATAGTTATCCTAAGAAAGAACTTCGAACCTGTTTTAGGTTGACTACATGGGGACCACGTACCATTAGATGGACTGCGTGGTAGCAAACTACCTCAAAATCATACATGCTTTGTAAGCCTACTATAACCTCTAGCATTCTATAACTACGTTATTTTAGTTAAGAGCAAATAAATAATTCCGCACTTGTATTTGTATCGAGTTACGTCGGGAATTACGGGAAAACCTAATCGAATCACAAAGCAATCGGGAAACGTCCCGCGGACCAGCAAATTCATAGTGACAGTTAATTTGGGAATGCACCGCGCTCATAACACGTCGACCGAACAATCTCGCGTATAAAATTTTGATGTTTCATATTTATAGACGTCCGATACCTACATGGTGTATATTAATTACAACTTGCAGATTTAAAGAGAATTCGAAATTGTAGGAAAGTTTTTCTCTTTATTTCGCACTCAGAGACTCTTAATGATTACTTAAAACGTCACAAACCTACACAAAAAGAAATGAAAAAAGAATCGTTATGCAATCATTTGACACGTACATATTTCAAACCAGACTAGCAGATTCGTAACCAGTTGGTAACAATATTCTCGAATCACGATTTTGATAAATATGTCCAGTGCATATGTGAAATATTTGATTTATTCTTCTTGTGTATTGTAATGTCCTCTATTAATCTATTATTCTTTTTTCCAGGTTTATCAACGCAAGACGTAGGATAGTTCAACCAATGATAGACCAGTCGAATAGAGCAGGTAACATTTTTCTTATACGTCTATTTTTAATTAAAACCAACACTTACACACATTCACACACGCACACGACATATGACGGTAGAAAAAGTATTTGCTGTTCGAAGAAAGCAGTCACTGTATTTAACCGAACTCTTAAAGTAGCATTTGCACTACATATAAACTGCGCATGATATTTAAATGAAAAGATACGTTTTTGAGTTTCTTACTTTGGATGTTAGAATTTCGATCTTCCTTTTTGGTAGAGTTCGATTACCTATATGAAATACAGCAAGTATCATTTCTACCGCCAATATGTATAAAGAAACTTAAGTTTCTACTTACTGGTACATTTAGGATACATTTAGGGTTCGTCATCATCTTCGTCATTCTATGTTAGTCATTTTGTACTCATATAAAATCAATAAAAGGAAGAAAACGACATTCACTTTCGCCAAACCGTAGTTTAACTCCACACTACAAAATGTATGTACAATATCAAACGAGCTGATCTTGTATTCAACGGTCTTCCAAACTCAATGACGACGCGTCGAACACGTTTCGAAATTCGAAATTGGTGGCCACATCGACTTTGAAGCCGAAAATTGAGTTTGCTGACCGCCTTCATACAGTATGCAGGCGCCCGCCTCCCCTGAGACCGAGGCTTTTAGCCACCACGGACACTTGTGTTGCCTGGTACCTGCTCGCGAGTAATGAAAGGATTATCGGGGAAATTGCTCCCCGTGAATGATGCGTTCCTGGTGTACGGAGACGAGTAAAGTTGTAAATTTGAGGGAAATGCTTTCTGTGTAGGGTTCGTTTGTAAATAGACTTATCTTTATTGATGGAACATAGGATGCAGAAGTCCAGTACAAAGACGTTCAATGTTTTTTGTTGAATAAACGTATTTTCTTTCTTCTTTTTATCACGGAATCGCTTAAATGCGACTCTTGTGATGTAAATAATGATTAGTTTACTCTTTTTTAATGAGTGTTTTACATGAGTATTTGTAATAAACTATACATTCACAAAATTGTTTAACATGCATACATACGCGATACACTAATAGTATAAACGATATAAACCAAGTGCTGTAATAACAAATGTTCACCAAAGCAACAAACGTAAGAGAATAAGTAAACGTCTATTTTCGTCAACAATATGGGATAGAATTACAAACGACCAATTCCACTTTTACTTTGTAATTGTAGCGCAGTCCATAAAACGTTCCCCGGGCACAAAAATTCCGCCCGGGGAAAGGAAAAAAAGGACGTCGCAGAAAAAGGGCTTACTCTTGCGAACGGAACGCAAGAAGGGTAAAAAAGAATAATGTCCGAATTCGTTGACCCGTCCCGAGCGATCCATCACTCTCCCCTCCCGACAATCGGCGTGCCTACCTCATATCTAGATGTGTGGGTATTCTTTGCCTACACGGGATTAGATCTACTTTTGTCTCTGCATTCTCACAAACAGCCCTCCTCTACCTAGCTCGTGCCTTATCGGCGAATTGTGATAGTTCAATCTCCATATCTCTTAGCTAATGAAAGCGATTTGCCGAGACTTATATGGAACGAGATTCGCTCGGAACATTTGCAAAATACGACACTAACTTATTTCGATCAGCATCACAACTCACGTGTTGGACAAATTTACTCGGTAATACGTCTGCAATTAGATTACTACATATGTAACTTAAAATGAAACTTAATAATAGCTTTATAATTACACAAGTTAAGAGTAATTTTAACAAGTGACGCTATAATGTCGCTATTAAACTGCAGATACAACTCAAGCGAAACCATCCCGTCGGAACACGATCGTAACAAGTAACCTCGTAAAGCATCGATGCCAAAGTACCTCCTTAATTGGTTTCCAATCGATATTTTCTCCTCATTACAAGCCCAATCGCAAATAACCGAATGGGGGCGGCATGACTGTACAGTATCGCTGTACACGCTGTACACGGCGAGCGCCGCATGTCCGTCGACGGCATAACGTTGTCAGTGGATCGACGCCGCATATATACGGCTCGACGGCACGGGCTAATGAATTTATTATAAGGGCATAAATTGCGCTCTGATGCGACGCCATTACCGCGCGAGACTGTAAATTACAATTCGTTCGAGCGTCGGCCATCGCGCTATTTCCAACCAATCGTTTATTCAGCTTTTCGCGCGGATTAAATCGTGATGCTGTGCAGTTTATTAAAAAGGCGGGCAGTAACGTGCGTTGTCTCCGCAAAAATACGGCTGCAGCGCCATTATTGTGCCATCGACTCGAAGAGCCCCCGCCGTGTTAAGCGACTGACAGTCGTCCGGATGGATAATGAAGCGATTTTATCATTAGCGCGCGTCCGACTAGGGATTCGGAGGCGAATAATTGCATCAATTAGCCGCTGCGAGATATAAGCTGCGCCCCGTTGGTCGGAAGCCAAGAAACGTCGAGCGCGACTGCACGCACCATCGCCGGAGTCGGTAAAAAGGAGAAAAAGCGTTGACAAATAGTAGTCGAGCAGTGGGTGCAGGCCGAGCAAAAAGCGCGGATTGAGTTGTGGTGGGCGAAGCAAGTTCCCGAATGCGGAACCCGGAGGGGAATCATCGCACGCAGCGGGAATACGAAAACGGACCGATTGGAAAGCACTCTTGGCTCGGCGTGACCGCAGGAAATGCGGTGGCCATTTTCTTTAGTCGATTGCCAAAACAATTTTCCATCTATCTATCGCATATACCCTCCGGTTTTTCCATTTTCCGTCGTCGGCAAACTTGGCGGCATCCGGCTGGATATTTAGGATTCTGTCCCGACTTTATGGACTGCCCCTGTTTAGAGTGCGAAGCCGACGCCAAAACTTCGCCCACCGGCTACTTAAGACAATGGATCGGACAAAATATTCACAGCAAATGGATAAAACTGACCGCAGCACACTGACATGCCAGAATGTTGCATCATAGCATTCGTTTTTGTCCATTTTTGGGACATAGGAGAGATTATTTATGTTCACTACTCGCTACTAGTAAAATACGAAATTCACAAATTCGAATTTACAAAAAGCAGCTAAATACAAACTAGTAGGGTTGCATAAACAGTTGTGGGGCGAAGAGGCTCGAGCGAGTCAAGTGGAGCGTGTCTCCGTGCTCCAGACTCCGACAGGAAACAATAACGCTCCCGGAGCACGGTACCAGGAAACTATGATTTAGTGGGCGATAATCTTCGCGGATGTCCTCCGCTGCTATTGTACGTAGGACTGTTGAGATTCACGGAGCAAATCTGTATTTGAACTAAATAATGTCTATGATATTGTGGACAATACGTAACCTCAACTCTTGATAAATGATTGCTTAATGAACTTCATTTTGATTTTCCATCACTACAGTAATTTAAAATAACAATTTGTATTAAAAAGTCTGCAATAATATATAATGTTTATCGAGTAATTCTAACATAACTGCGTATAAAATAGGCGACTATTTATTTTTTAAATCCTAGTAAAAAGACCGGTAGCGCACCCGCGCGAAACGGGTAAGGCGTTCTAGAAAAAATGAGCTCGCCTGAAGAGCGCTCAAAGAGCGTCTGAGAACCGTCGGCTTGAAAAAATAAAGATGGGCGCTGCTGTCGGCGATTGTTAACGTTGAACCAACACGGAGAACATTAATATTCCACCACCCCAGAAGTGTTGCAACGCCAGAACGGAAAAGTTGCAACGCAGCAAGCGAACTCATTTGAGAAAAGGTTTTCAAGTTTTCGATGGATAGGAATTTGTATTGGTAGGGATCGTTATCATGGCATGATGCGTGCCCAGTTTATTGTAAGTTGCCCGAAAATTGATCAGAATATAGTTGAAATGATTGACTTTTTTATTCATAAAAATATTATGTACATGGAAGTCCGTTGTGATTGTGACCGGGCAATAAAAATTACTAAAGCTTACACTTGCAACCAATATTGAGTATTCAGACACGCACGAGAAAAAACGTCGAAATACTTACTTATTCTGAAAAGCACTTGGATGGTTCGAACCGACGTCCCGAGCCCCGAGCCCCAGCGCGGGCCGCCTCGAGCCAATGACGCGTGCCACCATAAAGGAGCCACGGCGAAGGCGGAAATCGGCGTCTATAATGGACGAACACCATTAGTTTACGATTGATAATCCCCATCGATATATTGCCACCGGAAGACATAACAGTTTTGTGGCAAAATTGAGCGGATTCGAACAGCGGACTCGACGGCGGGGCCCTTTTTGTAGCGACGTAATTTCACGTCGTCAAAACTTCCACCGAATAGGCTTTATTGTTATTGCCCGTCGATGTTCGCTTTTTTGCATGCGAATCATTCAAGAACTTGAACGATGTAATACGATATTTATAACCCAAGTTCGAACACGTCTACGTATGAAACGAATAGTCGTGTCACCATAATACGTCTTGTTAACTATATCACTGTTAGTCGATCAATATGGTATTTTAATTTCGTTTAATACGATATGAGATGACTTCTTAGATTAATTGTTTTATTCTGATTTAGAGATCACAAAAACTTTTAGGGTATTATATTTATAAAATGTATATTATGTCTTAGATATAATAATTACAATTATTCATCTAACAAAACACATAT